>JABEYC010000284.1:0-60171 GCA_013266195.1 Fusarium zealandicum
CCCCCCCCCCCCCCCCTTGGCGTTAGGAACCGGCGCAAAGGATGCCGAGGCTTCTGTTTCTGTAAACTCGAGCGAAGCTCTCAAGTCGAACTTGGCGGCGCCATCCCGCCTCGTTAGAACCGCATGGTCGGGGCTGTTCTGTCCTTTAACCGCAGTGATCGACGTCCATGTCAATACTATTTTATTCACCCGCCGCCTCGGGTTTTTATTTTACAAGTTTGACAGTTCATCTACACAAGACACAGCCGGTCATCTATTAGAGCTGGTGCAACGCTGACATACAGCACCATCGCGAGCAGTTCCATGTCCCCTGCTGAATGTACTTTTGCGTCTCGATGCTCCGAGCAGCCGACGGGATATAGCAGGGTTTGTTGCAACTATGGGGGACTTCTGCATCGAACATCCGGACGCACTGCACCTTCTAGGAGCTCTCGTTTGACCGTTGATCCATCATGTTGGCACTAGCAGAGATGCATGACGCCTGGGATCTAAGCAGGCATTGTCCCGGTGTCAAGAATCGAACCTGGTCTCGTTTTAGCGTAACCAGGGGATTAGATAGGTAGGTTTCAGGGCAAGGGTTGACGATATGCGGGAGGCTGGATCTGGTGTCTGCTAGGGTTGCCCTGTTGTACTTGGGGATCTAGGCCTCGTTGCCTCCGCCAACGACAGCGATGAGGATCGACGTTGATCACTGGTTATATCGAGCATCATGTGGGTTGCTGGGATAACGATACTTTCCCACATGTTGCTGTTGGCTCTTGTGACTGGGCCAAGACTACTCGGGCAGCTCAACGCTAATTATATCTATGCGTGACGGTGAATATGATAAAGATGCGGTCTTAAGGGTCGTCTGTCACGTTCAATGTGACAACACCGGTACGTGATTTTCCCAGCGCCACCGCCGGCGGTATAAGAAAATCCATGGATATTATTATCCGTTGTCTTACCCCGTACGGAGTAGTACCTAATCCAGGCCCGCGGCAATAACGTTTACAAGCCCAAGCCGAAACCCCCTGGTCCCCTTGGCCAACAGGAACCCTGCTCTCAAACGGAACTGGTAATCATCTGTGGGGAGGCCAAGATGGCCTAGGATCTTCAGCTTCCTCCCCGGCACCTGCGGGTCCTTGGACCTGCATCGGCTAACAAGGGCCCCCTGGGAACAGACTCAGGCGATTGTCAGGGCTTGGAGAGCGCCATTCGGTTTGGCCAAGGACCCAGAAGCGGTTGCTTTGGCAAATCTGTGCAGTCTTTCTATATACTTGGGCATGGATGTCGCGTGGCTTGATGATGCAGTCCTCCCGTGTCTCACCAGTTGGTTCGTCAGGACGCCATTGGGTTCTAAACTTCACGTGTAATCCACGTGGACTTCTGGAAGGCTGAAGACCAACAACCAAGTGGATATATCATGATGTTCGGATACCCATCATGATTCTTTTTCCACCGTCCACAGCCTGTTGGCTCGTTCATCCTCCGTTCTCCTTCGGGCCATGTCTCCGAGTCCATGCTATGATAATGGTGGACCTTAGCAAACCCCTGGGCCTTGTCGAGACTCAATCTGTCCCTGTCAGCTCTATAGCGTAGCTAGTCCCCGTAGTCCCCCACTGGCCTGCGTGATCAGCTCGATGGATGGATACTCCCTCTCCCTCCCGCTCCTCGGCAGCATCTCTTTGTACGATATGGCATAGCTCGTCATGTCCAGGAGGCTTAGCCCCAGAGGGGTTCGCTTGAATAAGTAGCACGGTAACGACGCTCCTCATCTATAGGTAGCCTATAGATCGTTACCCTCCTCCCATTTTGAAAAGCTCGTCTCTGTCTTTTACTTGCAACGCGGCGCCTACATCGTGTAGTATACTTGGACTATTATCACCTTCTTTTGAACCCACACTTCATTAAGTCTTGTCAGACTATTCCCTCTCTTAATTATAAGCATGAAGTTTGATATCCTTGTTGCTGCCTCTTCGGCAGTTGCTTTCGGAGCCACAGTCGCTTCGGCCAACCCTTCGGGCAGCTATAGATGTGTAAGTGAAGGGTGCATTATATCGACATCATCTGCCCCCTCCAGTGCGCCATCCTACCTTGATACACATCTGATGTAACCTCCATCTCTTCTCTATCTCTTCACCCAATTGGGTTCTGAGCAGCACTTCTCCATACAGGAATTCCGTGTTGAGAATCCGACTCATGACTGACCTCGACTCTCAGTGCGCTGCCTTGGCCAATGCCGGTCTCGCCGAAAAGGTCGTTACCCAAAAGCAGGAGCTCTTTGACGAGCGGATGGAATCTTACTGGTCCGTTAGTGCCGCTCTTCGACCTAACTGCATTGTCCTGCCCGAGACCGCCGAGGATGTCTCCAAGATCATGAAGGTCATCACCAAGAACAGCTGCAAGTTTGGAATCCGAGGCGGTGGACATGGCAACTTTGCTTTGTCCAACTCTGTCAAGGATGGCATCACTGTTGACTTTGGTAAGTGAACTTTCCCATACTGTGATGCTTTGATATCTACCTTGGCCTACCTTATTTAATACTAATATCCCCCAGGTTACATGAATGGCACCACATACAACGAGGAAACGAACCTTGCACATGTCCAGCCTGGTGGCCACTGGCAAGATGTCTACGATACTCTTGCTCCCCACGGCCTGGTTGTTGCTGGGTACGTCGGATCGATATAAATATCCCTTGTGAATAACTTCTACTGACACTTGAACATAGTGGACGCGCTGGCACCGTCGGTGTTGGTGGCTTCGTTACCGGCGGAGGAAACTCATTCCACTCTGCTTCTCATGTTAGTGACACTGAGCTCCAAGGTTCTCAGGGACCTTACTCATACTCATACTCATACTGTCTATAGGGAATGTCATGCGATACAGTAGCCGGCTGGCAACTCGTGCTCGCCGACGGTGAGATTGTCGAGGCCAACGCCAACGAGAACGCCGATCTCTGGCAGGTAAAGTGCCCCAAAATATTGTTCTTGTTGTTGATAGCCACGCTGACTTTGTATCCAACCAGGCCATGAAGGGTGGTACTGGCAACTTTGGCCTCATCACCCGAATTGACATGGTTCCCATCGAGTTCGAGGACCGCAGCAAGCCTGTCGTCTGGGGCGGCAACCTGCTCTTCAAGCCCGAGTCCGGTCCCGACGTTATTGACGCCCTCGTCGACTTCACTGACAACGTGAAGAGTGATGAGAACTCCAGCAGCATCGTCTACTGGGCATATCTCCCTGCCCTCGCTGGCGGCACCATCCTCAACGCTGCCATTGAGAACACCAAGGCCGCAGTGAAGCCTGCTGCTTTCGACAGCTACTACGCCATCCCCGACCGTCAGGACGATACCACCAAGGTTGACCGCATGAGCACCGTCACCCTGGAGCTTGGCTCCGGTCAGCCCTCGGGTTTCCGCAACGTCTGGTTCACCAGCTCCTTCAAGAACAACGCCGAGATCATGAATTACGCAGTCGACAAGTTCAACAAGCTCAACGAGGATCTTGAGAAGCTGATGCCCAGCGATGATTCCGGACTCAACACTCTGTGCATGTTCCAGCCCATCACCAAGTCCATTGCTGATAAGGGTGTTACCAACGGTGGAAACGTCATGGGTCTTGACAAATACACCGAGGACGGCAACGGCATCATGTTCCTCCTTACTTGGGCAGCCCACGGCGGGGAGAACGAGGAGGCTGCTTTCCCTCTTCTCAAAGCCTACGTTGACGACGTCGAGGCCAAGGCTCAGGAGCTCGATGCGTGGTGGCCCTGGAAGTTCATCAACTATGCCCACCTGTCTCAGGACCCCCTGTCGACGGTTGGTGATGAGGCCCTCTCGAAGCTCCAGGCTGCCAGCAAGAAGTACGATCCTCAGGGAGTCTTCCAGAAGCTGCGGTCTTCTGGCTTCAAGATTCCTTTTTAGATAGTAGACGTATTTAGCTATCTTGGCGAAGGTGGCATTGCTTTAACTCACAAGCTGATTGATCTAACCAGTGGATCTGTACGTCTTCCATCTTCATGATAACTCTGTGAGATTAAAAACGTGCTTTAGACTCTGGCACCTCAGACAAAGGAGGGGCCAGTGATTGATGTCTTGTCACCGCGCAAGTGTCAATATTTTGCCTCCTGGAGGGAAACACGTGAATGTTTGTTTACCACTACCTGGTCTAGGCAGCAATTTGTTTCACTTGGAAAGCCTCTCCAAGTAAATTACAATAGTGGCATAAAAGGCAGAGAGAATAGTTTTCCTTTCAGGCCTGGGGTTTCCATGAGTCTAATAGCTGCCCGCACTGGCAAATTACTACGGGAAACGCTCAACCTCCTCATCTTCCACTCATCGTAAACTGCCGTGGCAAGAATCTCTTCCATCAGCAACATCTTCTCGGATCACCTTCAAATAATAACTCGCCGGCTTGAGAACCTCTGCAGATCCAGAGCTGCTAGAGTCGTCTCAAACTTGGCAGTGATGCCTCAGTCAACCAGCGACGACGATGCCGACCAGGAGAGCAAGATTCACAACTCTGGATTTGAATCATCTCCAACCCGCACCGGATCTTGGATGAGCCCTTGCATCGTTTGCTTTGGTGATGAGACAGGGGGCGCCATCAGCGACAACTCCCTTCGAAAGGAATCAGAGACAAGTATCACCTTCGCATGGCGCGAAGCTCCTTATCACGACCCCTGGATAGGATTCTCAATGGGTTTCCCCCATGGCAGTTCGAACGAGTCCGCTAGCTTCGGAACACGCTACGAATGTAGGTTGCTGCGAGCCTTTTCCACTTTCATTTTCCTCGTTCCACGAATCTGACATATATAGTGTCAAACTCCGGCGTAGCAAAACAAGAAAAAAAGCACTGGGTCGTGGTCAAGTTTCCCCAAGGCCAGTTCATGTATAAAGCCAGTCCTATCACCAGCGATCATGCTCTGCTCAAGGATTTACCAAAGCGCCGCCTGAGCGGAAAGGCCAAGGAATACACGCTGCTCACAATATCTCTCAGTCGTGCCGGCTCTGTCAAAGTCGAAGGATATGGCAAGCCTTTTGCAAATCCCGGTCATTTTACTGATGCTTGGATCAATAAAAGCAAGCCTATCGATGGTTCCAACACCTTGGTAGATCTTCTAGAGCAGCGTAAATTTGTTTTTCTCGTTCCTTCACATCACAGCGTCCTACTCTGCGAGTGGAGGTGGAATACGGCCACTCTTTCAACCCCCTTCAGCTATCCGTACGGAGATCAACATTCCTGGGACATGGAAAGATATCGAAAGATGCTCCCCAAGCTACAAGGGCCTCGGTTTGCGCCAGCGTGGTCGTTTCATGATGACAACTCACATGTCGCTGTTTTGACGCAATCCCAAGTCCAGGGCATTCTTTGGTTCAGAGAGGCTGCTCAAGACATCTTGAAGCTGAGAATGCCGGCATATTTCATCGAAGCTGAAACCAGCGCCGAAAATGATACGTACTACGTCGTTATACCACTCAGTTAATACTTCAACCAAGTACCTCAACTTGCTTGGCATCATCTCACACAAAATCAGTTGCTACAGATTCAGGTATACGACGGACTCCAAACCCAGGCTTTCGTGGAATGGAAGGCTGTAATTGTGAACCACCCTCAACATGTCCATGGCCTCAAATCGCATCACATCGGAAAATACGACTTGTTTCTCATCGCCTGTTGCCCTCTACGAGATGGGCGTCCGAATCTCGACGAGAAAATATTCAGAAGCCGCTCAAATGCATTCCTCCAGAGGTTGTAGCACTCCACGAGAACGACGGGATTGGCAATTATGTCAACCGCCTAGGCCGAGATGGCAGGATATCACCCTCGGTCTTCTTCCAGACGAGTGGCTGGCCGGTATTGCATCTTCAAACGCAGCAACGCATAGCCCGCGGTCTTTTTGGGCTCTGTCGTCAACAGGTATACTCTTATGGCAACTTCAAGTTTAGTTCTGGGGGCAAAGGTCAAATGTCTGAGCACGCTATCGGCCTACAACTGGAAGCTCATCTGCAAAACGAGTATCGAAACGTCACATGTGCCAATTTTGGCACTCTAGAAGCAGTGTTTGTTCACTGCGAGGGTTCATATTGCCACGTTGACGAATTCACTGGCTCCAGAGAGAATCGCGCTCAGGTTACTGTTGCCCTGGATTTCATCACCAGATTCGTTGCACGAACGGAAGCGGACCCTGCGCAAGTCGTCATCGTCACTCCAGACAAGGCCAACGTCGCGCTCATTAACAGCTTGCGCAAACAACCAAGACTCGCTCTGATCTCGGCCATGCAGCCAGCAAAAACGGTACATGGTTTTCAGGGGCGTGAGAGCAGCCAAGGTGCGTGCCCATAAACTTGCCTCGAGACGTGCCGAGATCGCTCGTACCGCCCAAGCCAAGGGTGACGCTACTTCCCCTGAAACAACCATGCTTTATGCCGTTTGCAAAAGACTGCATGGAAGTGGCAGAGTCATTCATGCGGAAGCCATCACTCAAGGTGCGAAATTATGGCTTTGCCGAGCTAATCCGAGGGTCACAAGAGGGTTGTTAATTGGAACGCACGGCGAATATAGGAACGAGTGATCAGGATGCCATATCTCATGTTTGCTAATCGAGCCCAAATACATCATCTCTTGCCATTCAAGACGCAATCATATATCTTGTCATTCTCCATCTCGCTTCGAACCAAAGATGCGAGGCCAGTATTTGTAAAAGACGTAGGTGTCGACACAGGCGCCGACCGTGAGCCCAACGAGGACGTATTGCCGAGTCTTGGGCGACAGATTACTCCATCTCCATTTCGCACTTCCCATGGTCGACGAAGTCGTGGTGGAATAGCTTTTCCGAGCAGCCTGGAAGACCACGGGCGACATGCGGTTGACAAGAGTCGGCGACATTGTGGTTTTGTGGATGTTTGGGTGGTTGATATTGTTGCTGGTCCAAGGGCAAGAGAGTAAGAAATCCTGGTGGTTTTGTTTTTGAATATTGTTTGTTTGCTCGTTTCTAGAGTGCTTCAAACGATCTATATATACATGCTCCATGTTGAACATGCCGTGACGCCGGACTGCGATGCCGTTATCCTTAACCGTTAAGCCTCACCCCCGCAACGCTGACATCAACACCATAACACATAAACAGCCACATTACTCATATCATCAGGCATAACTTCGTCAGCCACCCGGACGCTTCGGTCGGTTCATCGTCAGCGGTTTAAACGGCTTGCGCAATCGGTCCATAGACGGCGCGGGACCCAGTCCCACCGGCCGCCTCACGCCCCCTCGAGGCTTGACAGACAAGAACGTTGTCGCGTGGAGGCTAGAAGCTGGTTGGTCAGGCACCGACTTTTCTTCCTCGTCTTCTGCCTCGTTCCTTGATGGCGGTCGTGGTGGGGAACTAGAGAAGCAGGCGTAAGGCTTCTGAGGAGCGCCTTCGTTGACCTTGGGTACATTCGGTTTGACCAGGGGTCGGGCCGAGGCGAGTTTATGGCTTGCCAGCTCTGGGTCGATGGCCGGCTTTGACTGCTCGGGGCGTGTGGGCAATCTTGCAGGTAGGCTATTCTGTCGTGCCAGGGCAGCTTGGTGACGCACTTGGGCGAAGGAGGTCTGCTGTTGCTGTGCCGGCGGTGGTTGGGACGTGTCTGAACCTCGATTAAAGTAGCTAAACATGCTTTTCTGGCCGTCTCCTCGTCGCGTTGTCCCTTTCTTCGGGCCCGGCTTTGAAGTCGGCAGCCGGACGTCTGGCGGTGCTGCAGCGTCCAGAGCATCCTTGTGGGCATTGGCGGTTGTAAATCCTGGTAGAGCAGAAACGGTGAAGCCAGATGACTGTTCCATGGTGGTCACATATTCTCTCTGCCAGGGGAGTTCGTCCGCTTCGTCGTAAGAATCAGTAGGAAGCGAGGTACGTTGACGCTTTGGCGCACGCGAGTAATGACGGCCAGATTCCTCATCGTGCCCATCTTTACTCTTAGGATCGATTAGGTCAACTGGAAAACCATCGTCTTCTATAGAGAACATGGGAGGCAGCTTTCCGAAAATGGTCTTCTCGGTCGGTGCCTCTCGACCAAGAATCTTAGCTGCGCTCTCAATGACCACTCGGTCAAAGGATGGGCCCTTCTTTGCGAAAATCTTCTTTGCAAACGGGGCGACAAACGGCGAGAGCTCAACCTTGGTGCTCATACCTTGTGAGCCATAGAGCGGACAGCTCAGGTAAAGCAAGGCTTGGGCTCGAGTCATCGCTACGTAGAGCAGTCGTCGTTCCTCGTCGGTATCCTCGGCCCTCGAATGTGGTATTGACCCGCTGTAGACTGATGGGACAAAAACGATGGGCCACTCCAGGCCCTTTGCAGCATGGATAGTCGAGATGGTCACCAGAGACTTCTCCTCCTTTGACCCGTCGGTCTTTTGCGCATCCGATGCTAACGAGACGTTGGCCAAGAACCGCCCCAGCATATCATCCACCTTCACTTGTTCCAGATCGTCAATCTCAGGTAGCGCATCCTCCTCCGATGTACCGAAGTCTCTCATGAAATCGTTTACCAGGTTGATAAGCTCTTGTACGTTGGCCCATCTCTGCTCGTGCTCTTCCGCGTATTCTTCCTCTAGGTATTTCTTGAAGTTGAGCTGGGCAATCAGCTGCTCAACCAGATTGACTAGAGTGACGGGACTGCTCTGGCTGATCTGTTCCGCCTGCTTTCGCAGGGTTGAGATGATCCGGATAAGCTCTGTATTCAGCTTTTGCTCCATCTTTTGTCGGATGTTGGTGTTTGCTTTGCGGGTACCTCTGCAATGTCTCAATATCAGAGTCCAGAGGCTCATATCGTTTTTCTCCGCCTCCTCGAGCAGGGACTTTATTGTGGCCTCTCCGATGCCTCGTCGAGGCACGTTGATAATTCTAGCGAGCGCATCGTTGTTTTCTGGTTGGCTGACTACACGCAGATAGTCCAGAAGCACCTTGATTTCCTTTCGTTCGTAAAACTTGTGGCCTCCGATCATTCTATACGCAACACCGGCTTTTCCCAAAGCTGATTCGATGTGTCTAGACAGAGCAGCCGACCTCAGAAGAATTGCTACATCTTCAAACTTTAGCATCTCCCCAAACATCATGACAGCTCGCTTGATTTCGGAGACAATCCATTCGCCCTCAGCAGCCGAGCTTCGCAGGGTTCTGAGAACGGGTCGCGCACCCTTAGTGTGGACTGGCAGCAGAACTTTCTGATATCGCTTCTTGTCTTGCTGGATAACGTTGAGTGATACGTCGAGGATGGATTGCGACGACCGGTAATTCTCCTCCAGCGATATCTCATCCGTCTGGGGATAATCTCGCAACAGGCGGTAGAGATTTCGGATTTCGGCTGAGCGCCAGCCGTAGATGCTTTGGTCGGGATCACCAACGATGGTGATGCGCTGATTGGCTTGAGCGAATAACCTCATCAATTCGTATTGGATGCCATTGGTGTCTTGGTACTCGTCGATGAGAACGGCTTGGACATTGGAGACACAGGTCGGGTGGTCTTGCAGCAATTCGACACATTTTACCAGCAGATCGTCGTAGTCAAGGAGGTTCGATCGTTTGAGTTGGGCCTGATATTCCTCATAGCACGTCTTAAGCGCCGGATGTTCGGTTTTCTTCTTTGTATTTTGCGACGGCGCAGCGTTTGGGCCTTTTGCCTTTTGTTTGCTGATCCATGATTTGGCGTGCTGGGGCTCGATGTTGAGTTCCAACCTTTTGCAGATTCTCTGGATGATTGCTTTGGAGTCTCCGTCATCCGCGATACCAAATTTCGAGTCCAGTCCGATGCGATTCCCGTATATGGACAGATATCGGCGTGCGATTGAGTGGAATGTTCCAAGTACAATCTTCTTTTCGCATTCTTCACCCAGCGCCTTTCCGATGCGCTCTTTCATTTCCCGGGCGGCTTTGACGGTAAAGGTTGCGACGATCACGTCGGCGGGCCGGTGGCCAACACGTTGGACAAGCCATACCACACGAGAGGTAAGAGTGTGTGTCTTGCCGCTCCCAGGCCCAGCCAGTATAGCAACGGTAGAAGCGGGAGAAGTGACAGCACGTCGTTGCGCCTCGTTCAACGACTGCAGAATCGCATCTTCAGTATGGGGTTTCGACATGCTGGAGACGTGGACGGGTCAACGCGATGCTGTCTTTTGGTCGAGGAGTCGGATGTCATCGGATTTTAGTGTGTTTTTTTTTACAAGGCATCGCAAGCCTCTGTCTGTGATTCAGTGTGTCGCTCGACAACTTTGATGTCTGATTGAGTTGTCGAACATGCCCAAACGACGCGTTGATAGCCTGCTCTGTTCCGCGACGACGCGACGCAAGAGTTCGCGACGTCATGTGACCGTGGCGTACCATTCCGATTTCTCTTTAGGGTAGACACTGTTTTGTACGTTCCCAGTCTCTGTTAAAGACTTTCCCACAATGAATTCTTTATTAGATTATTGCAGCTCTCTCCAACATCACTCGGGTTAGGATAGGTCCTTCTACTGTAATCTTGACACGGAGCAGCTAGGAAGCGCACATCTACTGTAAGACTAGAATAATCCCTCGCAATTCCGAAATACATAAAACAACCCCAGGATTGTGCATGGTACCTTATTCACCCCTCTCGGCCTAACCACCGATATCACACAACCATCACCATTGTACTAACATTTTGCCCTACATTGTATTGTCACTATCACAGTTGTTGAACCGAACCATCACGTTTAACCTGGGATGCAATCCCATTCTCCAGCCAACGTGATACATATTGGGCTCACCGCAATTCCCCTAGATTCGGTCCTGTGATATTGGCTGTAACATAGAGAGGGGAAAATTGTGATAGTCACAGCGTCAGCAAGCAATCACCAACCAGATCACCAACGCCACGTCCACGAAGATAACATAATGGTCTAGTCGTGCGATCTAGACGACAGACGCCAGTGATGAGTATTTCTATTCGAGGGACCAACAGCCCCATCGCCTAAGAGATGCCGAGCACCGTTATGTCACATCAAGACGAGCATTTCATTCGAAGAGATCGGCACATCACATGATGAGAAACGGATTGTGATACTCCACCAAGATGCAAGGCCCGAGAGAGCGGACAAGGCGAGCGACGCAAGCAATTGGGCCTCAAATTGAGGCCCATGGACCCTAGTCAAAGGATGTACTACTCGACATGCATTGTTTGGACAGTGGAGGTGTGAACTGGCCACTCATTGAAGGGCTGGGTCACACTGATCCAGGAACATTCACATCGAGCAACACTCAGAGAGTCCCCCAAGTCCCCGAAGACGTGGGAGAGCGTGGCTCGACCCGCCCCGCCCCGTCCCTCAAAGGTCTGGAACATTTTCCAACCAGAGAGATTCACGAAAAGCAACAGAGTCCAATGCCCGGATTTCCAGAGCCAACAAGAAGAGGTTGTGGAGGTTCAATGCAAGTGTGGATATCGGTGGTTGGTGTGGGTGGGAGCTGACCGCCAATCATCCGCTGTCACCCTCTATAGCTCAGCGGTTAACCAACCAATCACGTCTCGTAGATGGCCTCGTCACACTTTCACCCTCACATCCCGCCTGCAACCACTCTGTTGCCATCACCAAGGGTCGTGCGAGCTATTATAGGACGACTCTCATGCCTGTGACACTATTTGACGACTGCCAGAGGGCCGGCGTCGCCTGGGGTCCCCTCGCTCCGGGCGACTCAGCGACTCAGCGTCCAGCCCCCGAGTCCAGCGGCTAACGTCGAGTGACGGGGCGGTCATCACCAACCCGCTATATACCCTTGATGCCGCAGATTCCGTCTTCCGGTGTATGAGAACCTCTTTCTAGTGTTTCGTTGTGTTCAGGAGGTCACATTACACCAGCTGGCTCCTCCATAAAGAAACAGGTGCCTCGCCTCGCCTCGACCTCATTCCCACGATGCTCCTCGAGGGTTCCCGCTTCTCAACACTACTCGGTCTGCTTCTGCCTCTGTCGCTCCTATCAAGTGCCCAGACTCAACCAGCTCTGTCCTTGGTGCTCGACGCCCGAGGCAACGACCCCATCGGCACAGACAAGCCCGTTGACGGTGGACCACTATACGACCCAACATATCTCCCCGCTCAGATCGGTGGCATAGTCGGAGCGTACGCTGTCTCACTGGTGCTGGTCGCCATTACACTGATTGCCTTGAGTAAGAAGCGCCGTGAGCATCTCGCAGCTGGACAAGACGAAGTCGCATTTGAAGTCTGCGAGGATATCGTCAGCCCAAACTTCTCAATCGACCCATTTAGACCTCTGAACATCATCACTCAGCAAAACTTCAATCCGCTGAACAAGTCCGACCTCAACGCCCCGAGCCCATATACACATCACTCGCCATCTTCGAGCATCGGCGCTCCTGGAGTCAATCCCTTTGTTGACCAACGGATCGTGGCAGCAGACAGGAACACAGCCCAGACGCAACTGGAGGATATGTACAAGCACGTACTGGAGCACGAAGACGCCAAAAAGCGAGGACTTGCCTACGAAGTTCCCCTGCCACCCGGCGCTACTCATCAACCACGCTCGACTGCATCCGTCATGTCTCTGAAATCGACTTCATCGTCCCCTTCCAAGAAGGAGAGGACTAAGCCTGCCGGGCTTAATCTCGGAGCAACTCGCGAAGAAAAGACTCAATCGAGGACCTCCTCCTTCCTCTCAGCACTGCGATCGCCCAAGAAGAAGAATATGAGAGGCGTAAGCATCTCGTCACCACTTATGACGCCCCAGTCCGGTGAATTTCCGGTCCACGAGTCGCAGGAGATGAGCACAATCCCGCCCCGACACTACGCCCCGACAGCTCCACCTCCGGTCCCTACCCAGTACGTCCCGTACTCTGCTCCGGCGGTGCCACCCAAGACCCATGCACCGCCGACGCCGGACGTCTCGCCACAGAGTGTCCAGAGTATCGACGAGCGTATCGGACTACAGCTGCCTCCCGTTGGCCACGCCCGAACTGCTTCACTGGCGCTCACCGAGCACGAACCCGACTCGGCGACTTCAGAACATTCGCAGGTGCCGCTGGTCGGCCTCCCTTCGTCTCCAAAGCCCGGTGCTCGGTTCCCGTCTCTTCCCTCGTCACCCAAGCCAGGATCAACCTTTAATCGCGGCAACGCACCTTCGGCCATCCGTACCGGCGGCTCTTTGCCGTTGCGTGCATATGAGCCTGCCCTGGCCTCGCCCAACACTGTCGGACAAACCACCAAGCAGACCGTGTTTGAGAGGAAAGGACCGCTGTCTCCCAGCGGAGCCATGACCCCTCACACGGCGGGTGCAGTGCCATACTCACCTTACCAGCCCTTTACCCCATGCATGCCTGTAACGCCATCGCTCGTGACCAAGGATGACCGAAAGAGAATGAGGAGGATGGTGCCCAAGACGCCTACCATGGATATGGTACGGAGCTCAGATGACGTCTGGTAAAGGGAATATGGTGGGGAGTTGGTAAGGTGTTTAATGGGGTTCTTTTCTATATCATTTCTTAGATATCAAAACGGTGCCTTCAGTTGGAATGCCACCATCATGTCGCCATGACTTTGGATTTCCTTAGTTAGAAGCCCCCGGCAAATAGTCGGCCAGATGGCCTGCTGGGCCGGGGCATGTTGTTCAAATCTTTGTACATTCATTGCATGTTACCAAAGTTGACTTGGCTAGACTTGAGAGGTTGTCTAGACCATGGTGCTTGCTGCCTGCATATGCGGTGCTGGTGCGAAATACGATGCGTTAATTCTCTCTCAACTCGAGTTCCTCCGAATGCTTTGGCTCTTCTGCATGCTTGGGCTTCTCTGAATGCTCGGGCTCCTCTAAATGTGATGTGTTTCCTTGGATCGGATCGCTTATCGAAGGAGATTTGAGAATGAGCAAGCGTCGGAATCGAGGGTGACGCGAGTTGATCTTCCGAACCCCTGGATATTGGACCACGAATGATTTTGTGGCGGCGGGGCATCTGGCAGTTAGTTATCGTTGTCCCGGACGGAGAAGAGCAACCCGCGAGCCGGGAAAAGAGTTGCAGCATTGAACTTAATTGCCTTTTGTTTTGTTTAGATTGGTAGGAAAAGGGCAAATGGGTGGATGGCTGATGGGTACAACATATATCCATACAGTGAGGTTAAAAGAGTTACATGGTGCTGTCCCCACGAGCTGTGGACGAAATAAAGAAAACACCACGCGTGTCATACTGGAACCAACAGCTGTACGTCGTTTATGTCAGACACCTTTGGTGCCTTGGTGTTTTGCTGCCCCTGGAGTCAGCAGGCCGGGCATTGTGTTAGCGCCTCCACTGCCACTACGACGTGGACGAGTGTCAAGTTCAGCAGGCCTTGAATGTCAGCACCTAATAAAAGCCTCCGTCCGTGGTTGAGCAATTCAACATCTGGTAATTTCCCAATTTTTATGTACGTCAATACTGCATCGTTCTTCACCAGAGCCTGTTTTCGCGTGAACCACGCGGCGGCGAGGACTGTGTGAAGTGAGACCCGCGTGGCTGAGCCGAGACAAAGCTTGCCGATGTTTGAGACTGTTTCTCCCATTCCCCTGCGGCCCGACGGGTAATGCTTGAATGCCTGGTAGCAGAACCGTCAGAACTGACAGAACTGTAATTTACGAGGGTTAAAAGCTATGACTCGAGTGATCAACCGGAAAACCCCTCGTCGTCTTCGTTGCAAGGTCGTGTTTAATTGCTATAAACACGAAAACAGCCTTGAACCCTGATCTGATCAAAGAGGGGTGGCATCGCACAGTGTCCGCCTGCCTGAGTCGTTCAACCATGCCGGGGAATCGGGGCAAGTTCAAGCATTCATCAAAGCACTGTACGGCTCCAGCCGCAACCCCTCCCCGGGACGTGTCCGTGCCAATAACATGCCCATCGCCAGCAAAAGCGGTGCAAGCCTCCTGGAGGGGGGAAATACATCACGCACTGTATTACAGGCCCCCGAGCAAGCATTTAAAAACAAGTGGACCCCCTGAACAAGACCCTCAAGAGCAAAAACTGGGCTTAACCAAGCGCGGACTCAACCGGGCGTCACTGGGCTGATATCTGGGCCCCCATCGTACGATTTTCCGTCGGTCCTCGTCCCTCTCCTCAAATCGAATTCCTTGCAGCAATCACTCGTCTCGGAGTCTCCCTCAATCACCTTAACCATCATCAAGCGTCCTTCCATCCCGTCAGACCACAATTGCGAATTTGCGCTGCTACTTACCGTAACCCCTGGCCTTCTATCGAACGTTCGGCCGCATCCGCCGTACCATCGGTCGATCCCCTTGCCATCCTATCCCCGGGAAGACACCAGACCCAGACAGCACCGGATTGTCCACGCCCACGGCCGCCCTGCTCGTCAACCGCCGTACCAGAGTGCCCGCGTCTACGTCCACGCCTTGGGAGACGAGGGAGAGAAACATAGAGTGAGACGAGCTGACGCCAATCGTGAATCGCAACCCGCTCGGCCAAGGGCCATAGGTAGCCTGGCCATCAATCCTCGCCCCTCGCGAGTCCAACGAGGGAGAACTGAGTGAGAGAGCCTCAAACGTCGGCTCACCACCCAGGCTCTCCCAAAAGGTCCAGTCCAGTCCTTCGGGGACACCCCAACAACTGGGTCTGTTCCCTTCGCCTGTGGTGACCATCCCGCTCTCAATCAGCCCATCGCCGCTGCATGGTGCTGACCCCATCATGCCTGGCTCCCACTTCTCTGACATGGCCGACCATGACTCTTCGAATAGCCTTTACGGCCTTCAGGATCCGAATCTGGGCTTTGGCGACGATGGCTCGGTCGTGAAATCGGACCCATCCTCATCCTCCCTGCCAAACGACTCGTCACGTCCCCAGACCCAGCAGCAATACTACGACACCGCCGCATGGCAATTCCATGGCACGCCCCCTTACGACTCGTACGACCCCTCCAGCGCTGCTCCTCCCACTCAGCCTGGCTACCAGTCCTCTCCTTGGAATCTCACCTTCGGCCAGGAACAACAACACAGTCTCCAGCAGCTGCCCGTCTCTGCCGGCCTCGACAGCCTTGCGGCTACCACCCTCAGCCCCGACTCCATCTACGCCGCCTCAATCCCATCGAACCCGCCTTTAGGACCAGGCAGTATTCAAGATAACGCTGCTCTCCAACCTCACATCCTCAGCTCCTTGACTCCTGCCCTGCAGGAGAAGCTGCGCAACATCGCCATGCCGCCCCATCTCCAGTACAACTCTCCCAAGAGCGCCTCGAGCCCCGATTCGGTCACCGGCGAGCTGAAGATGGGCCTTTTCTCGTCGCCAGATCCAGCCGACATGTCCTCCAAGGCATCTCGAAAGCGAAAGTCATCCGCTGATCCGGAAGACGATGAGGAGGAGGAGGACGAAGATGGCAAGCCCATCAAGAAGACGGCCCACAACATGATTGAGAAGCGATACCGGACGAATCTCAACGACAAAATCGCTGCGCTGCGGGACAGCGTTCCCAGTCTGCGTATCATGACCAAGAGTGCTCGAGGCGAAGACACAACCGAGGATCGCGAGGAGCTCCACGGTCTAACACCAGCGCACAAGCTGAACAAGGCGACCGTAAGAAGCGCTCGACATTACAATCTCGTTACGAATGCTAATAACTGATAGGTTCTGAGTAAAGCGACTGAATACATCCGACATCTCGAAAAGCGGAATAACCGACTGCTCGACGAAAATGGCGCCATGCAGGCCCGAATCGCTGCCTTTGAGAAACTCTTCATGGCCGGCGCGATGAATGGGGCCATCAGCCCTCTCCAGCAACCACCCACGCCGATTCAATACGCTCAAGATGCTCAACAATTTGGTGGCTCTCCCATGTCAGCGTCGCAGGACGGCCCTCCCCCGGCGGGCATGATACAGGTTCCCGACGACATGAAGAGGATTATTTCAGCGCAGATGGCCGCCGGCCAACCATATCCCGTGCCTCAACAGCAGTATCGAGGTGGCAACCCTGCCCTTATTCGGCAACAACAGATTCAGCAGCAGCAGCAGATGCAGCAAAACCGGTGGAATAATGCCGGTCCCTATTTCGGCAAGCTCATGGTCGGCTCGCTTGCCGGCCTCATGATTCTGGAGGCGGTACGTGAGGACGAGATTAGCAACGAGAAGCCAGAAGGCCGCGGCCTGTTTGCGCTACCCCTCCACCTCTTGAAGGCGGTGGCTTCGGGTCTGGACCTGAACTTTATGGGTTATCGTCTCCATACCTCACTCCGGATATTACTCCTTATTGGTACCTTCCTTTGGGTTTTTGTGCCCTCGCTATTTGCACAAACCCAGCAGAAGCCCAAAAAGCCCCAGCTTGGCGTTCTGCAGGCAGCACCATCGCTGGCTTCGCCCATCCACGTGCGGCGACAGGCGTGGCTTACCGCTATCCAGACTGTCTGGGTTCCTCGTCATAACTTCCTCCTTGAAGCAGCGGCTCTGATTCTTAAGACGCTCAAGCTCAGCCTTCGCAACGCCATCGGCATTCACGGATACCAGATGCTCACGGGCTTGACCGAGGAACAGGAGACTGCTCGGGTCCAAGCCTGGAGCATCGCCCTGGACTCGCAACTTGCCGGTGGCGATGTTGAGATCAACAAGAGCCGCCTTGTTCTTACCCTTCTTGCCTCTGGTACTCTGCCCGATAACCCGGTTAGATTGATGCTCAAGGCTCTCCATGTCCGTCTTCTCCTCTGGGATCTCAGCCAGAACAGACTACATCTCGGCGCGAGCAACGCCATTGCTGCCAAGATGGCGCGAACCAAGTGGAACGAGGCCCGACATTTGAACCGACTGCTCGCTCAACTTCACCGCAACTCTTCAGAGCAGCATGATGATGACTTGCCCGAGCATCTAGCGGCGCTTGTGGAACAAGAATGTGACGACGTTCTTAATGACGAGATTATTCAGCGTGCACATAACTTGGCCTTCAACACCGAGACTACTTACAACATTACAGCTCCCATGGATGGCATGGACTCCGTGGTCGACGACACAGCCATTGGATCCCCTCTCGATGCGGTTGCAGCATGGTGGTCGACCCAGACACTACATCGCACTATGCTGGCAACAATGGAGAAGGATGAGGAGCTTCTGCGCACAAAGACCGACGACATTGGGCTGGCTATTAAGACTGCCCCGATTGGATCTACTGCGCAGGCTCGCGCCATTGTGGCACGAGCAGTCTTGGTTGACAAGGCCCGTGGAGCTAACATCGCCTCGGCCTTGCAATCAATGGGTAACGACAAGGTTGATGCTCTCTTGAGCACCTCCATCTGCATCATCGACTCCAGCTTCCAAGCTTCGACTCCCGATCTTCGTCTTGCGCTGCGTTGCGCCATGGCGATCGCCCACCTTCGGCGAGTCGAATGCACTCCTGGCACCACTCATCAAGGCTTGAGAATCATCGAATCTATCATGACACGCGGCAATGCGTCCCAAATGTCACTGCTTGGCTGCACCGCAGCCCTTCAGCTGATGGAGGAGCTTTACGAACACAAGGTTGCCGCTGAGACGTTTCAGTCCTCTTTGGAGCGGCTATCTGGTGGCCTCCGTCTTTGGATGGGTGGTGCGCCTGGTGAAAAATGCGGCGTCGCTTCTGATGTTCGTGAGAAGGTCGTCGACCGGTGCCTGACCATCACAAGGAGCGTGGTGGGCATGGACTCGGATACAGGATACGGAAGCCTTGACGAATGCGAAGACGACGGATGCTAGACGACCACAAAGCGAATCCTTCTTTCTATATATACATGGGATTCACACCTCCGATGCATTTTCGACAACCCACTCCACTTGATCACCTCCAAATCGCTTTCTTTGATTATGGTCTTCGAGATGATTCTTGTACGATCATGGGTATTTGTTTTCTTAGAAGGGTTGGATTTCGGATATTTGGCGTTCATATTTGGCAACGGATAAAAGGACACTACGGGACGAAGGGGAGAGAGCTATTCCAAGGGCACAACGCATTCGGAGTTGTGTCAGTGTTTCAACGACGACAACAACAACATTTCATTTTCCTCTTTTCAAGTACATTATTATCCCATCATTCCTTTCTATGGTCTCTTGTGTCCTGTGACATGGGTCACTCTATCGCGAAAAGTATATAGCGAAAGGGGGCAGAAGGCAGGCTGAAACGAAACGGTGGCCTGCCAGGAAATAAGGGACAGCCTGAATAGGGAGGACTCATTTCACGGAGTTGACGCGCGGGCATCTATCGAATCAACGTACGTGACGAATTCAACGTCACGGTGACAAGGAATGGAAGAGACCTATCGAGGGGTATATAACCTTTTTTATCTACACGACAAAGATATCCCATACAAGCAGCCCATTATCGAAACTCGGCCGCCGTCCCCAAACAAACAAGTGAAGACAGAAGCCGCTATATATTTCCCTAACTCCAAACCGTCCCTGATTCTCTCTTTATCGCCGTCCTCTACCATTCTGGCGCGCCGCCTCCACAACCATTCGCACCGGCCATCAACTCCAACGGCTTGGTGGACATCTTTGTGCCGGTGATGGGGTTCACACCTGGCTTCTTGCCACGCAGTCCGACGAACTTGATGCGCTTGTCTAACTCCGCCAGAGGTGCCACGCCAGCCTCTCCCTTCTTGACCATCCACTTCTTTGTGCCCAGCGCAGCGTCAAGCTCCTCGATAGGCGGGAGCTTGAGGTACAGCATGCCATCGCCGCGCGCCTCGGTAGAGAATGTAGCGATAGACAGCTTCTCGTCCGTCTTGCACGAGCCGTTGCCCAGATCAAAGTTGCGCTTGTGGTGCGGGCACGAAACCCACGGCGACGCGGTCTTTCCTTGCTCGCCATCGGGCTTAGACTTGGACTTGTCGCACGGCTCCTGGCCGACGAGGCCGTCAGAGAGGATGAAGACGCGCTTGTGAGGGCACATTTGCTGCGTGGCGTAGTAGACGCCCCGGATGCGCCAGACGGCGAGCTGTGTGTCGCCGCGCTTGATGGTGGCCGAGATGCCGTTGGGTAGCTCATCGGCGCCGTCAAAGTACGATGTCTCAATGATGGGCTCCCAGGCTGTCATGGACCACTGGTCTTTGAGGCCCTGGAAATCGTCTGTCGCAGCGTCCCCCACCCAGAAGGCGGGTCGCTTCTGCCCTCGATCCGACTCGAGCTCCATGTTGGACGTGGTCTCGCCTGTGTTGTTGAACTGGCGGAACTTGGCGGCGATGGCAGGCGTGCGGATTGCCTCGGCCCACTCGTCGAAGAAGCTGTCGACCAGCTCCTTCATCTGGGCCTCGAGCGAGGCGCAGATGCCCAGCTTATCCTCGAGAATGACCTCTTGGAGGTACTTGAGACCGCCGGGCAGGCTCTCGACCCAGCGTGCCGTGCGCTGGAGCTTGTCGGCTGTGCGGATGTAGAACATGAGATATCGGTCCAGGATGGTTACGACCTCAGCTGGAGGCACGTCTTTGGCCAGGAGCTCGGCATGACGGGGCTTTGCGCCTCCGTTGCCGCCGACAAAAATGTTGAACCCCTTTTCCGTGGCGATGAGGCCGAAACTGATGCTTTGTTAGCTACCTGCGTGTGAAAAGGGGGAAGAGGGACAGCTTACTCTTTGCTCTGAGCTTCGGCACACTCGCGCACACAACCACTTACACCACCCTTGATCTTGTGCGGCGCTCTGACACTCTTGTACCGCTCCTCAAGACGAATAGCCATACCTACACTATCACTGAGACCGAAGCGGCACCACGTAGAACCAACACAACTCTTGACAGTGCGCAGAGACTTGGCGTAGGCGTGGCCAGACTCCATGCCCGCGGCAACAAGCTGGCCCCAGATATCGAGGAGGTCCTGCTTCTTTGCGCCAAACATGTCTATACGCTGGCCACCGGTGATCTTGGTGTAGAGATTGTACTTCCTCGCCACCTCGCCGATGGCGACGAGCTTCTCTGGGGTGATCTCTCCGCCGGAGACGCGAGGGACGACCGAGTAGGTACCGTCCCGCTGTATGTTACCCAGGAAACGGTCGTTGGTGTCCTGCAGACCGTACGTGGTCTTGTCCATGACGTGCTTGTTCCACAGCGAGGCCATGATGCTCGCCACGGCGGGCTTGCACAGCTCGCAGCCGACGCTGTGCTTGTCGTTGCCGACCTCGCGCATCACCTCGGTTAGAGACTTGAGGCGCTTGACCATGATGATATTGTACAGGTCGACACGGGAGTAGCTGAAGTGCGGGCAGAGGTGGTTCTTGACCTCGTTGCCCATGGAGGCCATGGTCTGGTTGAAGATGGTGGTGACAAGGGGCACGCAGCCACCGCAGCCGGTGCCGGCCTTTGTGCACTTTTTGACGCTGGCTATGTCCTTGCAGGTGCCGTCTTTGACGACCTTGACGATGTCACCCTTGGTGACGTTGTGGCACGAACAGATCTGGGTGTCATCGGGGAGGTCATCGCCGCCGTCATCCTTCTTTGTGCCGAGGATGAGCTCGCTCGGAGGCACGTCGAGCTCCTTCATGGACTTGACCATGGGCACGAGCTTGACATAGTCGCTGGTGTCACCAATCATCATGCCACCGAGGAGGTATTTGCCGTCCTTGGTGAAGATGTACTTTTTGTAGATGTTGAGGAAGGGATCCTTGTAGGTAAGGGCCTGGACGGATTTTACTGAAGAAGCATCACCGTTCTGCAGGCTCTTGGCGAACTTGGGAGGCAGAGTCCGAGGACCGTCGCGGTCAGCGAAGCAGTCGCCAAAGCTGGCCACGTTGACGCCGAGAAGCTTGAGCTTGGTGCTGAGATCAGGGGTCTTGAAGGTCCGAAGAGCGTGGAGCTTGGCTTGGGAGAGGTTGAAGGCGAGGATCTCGGCCATCTCCACGCCGGGAGAGATGAGGCCGTATGTCATTCCCCTCCAGCTGGCGCACTCGCCGATGGCGTAGATATCTGGCATGCTCGTCCTTAGGTCGTCGTTGACGACAATGCCACCTCGCGGGCCGACCTCTAGTCCAGATGCCCTCGCAAGATCATCTCTGGGCTTTACGCCAACGGCGAAACATAGTGTTGAGCAGTCAATCTCATTTCCGTCTTCAAAGACAACACCCACGAGGTTGTTTTTCTCATCAGTCTTGATGCTAGCGACGCCTTTGCCGAGCAAGAGATCCACGCCGAGCATAGAGACCTGGTCTGCTACCATCAGACCAGCCGTCTCATCGATCTGCCGGCTGAGGACCCATGTGGACTTTTCGAGCAGTCGGATGCGGTTGAAGCGCTCCAGGTCGAGCATAGCCTTTGCGGCTTCGAGGCCGAGGAGACCTCCGCCCACGACGACACCATTGGTACCATGTTTTGTGTCGGCAAAAAGGATGAGTTTCTTTAGGTCGTCTATCGTGCGGTAGACAAAGACGCCGTTGGCGTCGTGGCCGGGGAGACCGCGGGGGAGTATGGCATCCGAGCCAGTGGCTAGGACGAGGATGTCGTATGGGTAACTCTCGCCGTTCTCGCAGGCGACGGTCTTTTCTTCGGCGTTGATGCTAGTGGCTTTGGTGTTGATGTGACAATTTAGAGATCCCTCTGCTTCCTTATACTGCAGGGCTGTTAGTCTCTGTTTGACGGTTGTGCTTGGATTGACAAACCCAGTCTGCCGGGTTCATATAAAGGCTCTCGATTTTCCGGTGCTCGAAGAAACTTGTGAGTCCTACTCGGTTGTAGGCAAGATATGGCTCCTCTCCGAGGACTGTAACGGCGAATTCTCGTGTTTTGGCGTCGTACTTGAGCAGCTTTTCTCTACGACTTTGTCAGATCATGTATATTCCACGGCCAGTCCAGGGCATACTTACATGAAAGCGATACCCACCATCCCCAGTCCAACGACGACTACGCGTTTTTGTGTTTCACTCATGTTGGGCGAGTTGAGCTGAATGTGTATGCCCTTTTTGGATTTGACTATTCTGTGCTAGAAGCTCAGGAGACGCCATGGTTATAAGCAAGTCCCGACTCGAACCAGGAGCGCAGCACAAAGAGGGTCGCGAGGTCCCGAGGACCACGACTATGGATCCTCGCTTCGCAAAGCTCCTTGTCCCCTATCAAGAATTGGCATCTCCGGAAGAGTCCAGGCCACACTCATGGCGCGATGGGCGTTTCCGGGGACATCTCTGGCCACGACAACGTCCCCCGTGCAGAGACGATCTTGATAAGGAGACGGACGGCCGGGGGAGCGGCCAATCACGTTTATACGCCGGGGAGCGGCCGCACGGCGATGCTCCGCGGAGAAAGGCTTTCGGGCCAGGGAGCGCCGTGGGGCGCGGGCGTTGCGTGGAAATCCGGCGGCAGTCATACGTCGGACAGACGATGATGATGGGGAGATTGTGACAATTGCGAACCCGGATTCTGGCGAGCCTCGTTGTGTGAGTGGTGAGTTGTTCGTATCCACGGTGAAGCCCTATACAGTTCCGCGCCCAGTTCACCACCTTTTTTCCGGAGCCCGACATCATGATGCTATTTGATCTGCCGTTCTTTTGTGTTTCAGCAGGGAGTTGGTACCCATGCCGTGGCAATCCGTCTATTCCGCATGGCGCCCGAGTTATTTTGCAAAATGCAATCCTGTCTCGTCTCTCCTGCGGCCAGGACGTTTCCTCGGAGACGAGACTTATCAGTTCATCCAGGAGATAAGCCGCAACGGCATCTCCTCCAGACTGTGCGCGTCTTTTGCAACGGCATGTTCCTGACTGGTCGATGGGCTATCCCCCACAGAGACAACGGTTAACGCTAGTCAATGTCATTGAAGACTGACATCCTCGATCTAAAGGTGCTTACACCAGCGGGGCGGCCAATATGTACGCAAAAGCGGCAATGTTTGTCACGTGATAAATAACGCCGCGTAATTGGTTTAGTGGTAAAATTCTCCGTTGCCATCCGAGCAGCGTCGGGGAGCCCTGGGTTCGATTCCCAGATTACGCAATCTTTTTGCGTGCTTCCCACGAGCAAGATGACATCTTTTTGAAGCTGTTGTCGCTGTTACTGGCGTCATGGAATTGGAGGATGCGCGAGTAAAAGATGTTTGACGGGAGGGGCGTCTCCGTCGGCACGTGGTCCAGCAGCCCCTCCACCCCCCACGTCATGGCACACACCCACCCAAAACAACAACCCCTCCAAAGGCTGGCAGCTTCAACACCAAGCTCCAGCCCATCACGATACTCACTCACTCACTCGACCATGGCCACCTCGTCCGCCTTCGCGTTCCCGCGCGAGTACCACTTCCCCGCCTTCTTCACCCGCCAGACAAACCTCACCACCCTCCACGCCCAGCGCGCAAAGTGGGCCGACCTCATCCTCGCCTACGCCCGCCACAACCGCATCTTCCGCCTCTCTCTCTCCGAGGCCGCCGACTCGGACCTGTTTGTCAACCGTCGCCTTGACCGTCGCCTGCAGTCCGAAGACATCCGCGATGTCTTCATCAACATGCACAAGGATGGCCGCGTAGAGTACGTCGGCGGGGGCACCTCGGGCGATGTCGTCCTCGTCTACTGGCGCAAGCCCGAGGAGTGGGCTGAGCTGATCGAGAAGCATGTCGATGAGTCGGGGCAAAAGGGCAGTGTGCTGACTGTCTATGAACTTCTTGAGGGTGACGGCACAAAGGGGACTGGTACGTCTTTTGAGAAGCTGTTCCAGGATATCATTTAGCTAACTCACACTAGACATCCACGGCATGGACAACGAGATCCTTCTTAAAGCCCTCAACGTCCTCGTCAAGCGCGGCAAGGCCCAGATCTTTGGACAGGACGACTCATTAGGCGTCAAATTCTTCTAAACGCATAACGCATTGTTACATCTCTAAATACATCTGCGCCGCCCTTGCTCGGCCATGAGCACTCACAGCAAAATCGAAAGCCAGCTCGAGGTCCAGCAATGCTCCCAAACTTACACCAAACGCCATCATCAAGAAACTCGTTGGTGTATGCGCTACAGCTGGTCGGAAAAGTAGTTTTCAACCAGAAACTTTTCGTCGAATCGCACTTGTTGAGCCATGGCTACATCAAGCAACCAGTCAGGCGCCACGACTCGCGGGTCCATGTTGCCCTTACGCGCCATGTCTCGGAAGCGAGTCCATAGTTGCCGCTCATCGTGAGCCAGGCTACTCAGGAGATATACTGGTTCAGGTGGCGCATTGCCCTCCTCCTCCGCCGTCGTCGGTCGGATCGTTGTTCCGCTCCGCGCCCGATATATCTTGAAGATTGCACCGTTCGCTTCCGCGATGGTCTTGTAGCTGTCGGGTCCGTTGCGGATCTTTTCCGTGCAGTAGATGGGAACACCCAACAGCAACTTGCCTCGATTCGACTTGGCCCGAGCCACCGATTTCTCGAGGTCCACATCATATCGCTTCTCGGCGTCCTTGTCCTTGAGGATAAACTTGTCGATATCGGGCATTTTGCCAGTCTCCAACGCCTTGTCAATGAATGTGGACGAAATGATGGTCGGTCCGCGCGCAAGAGCGCACAGAAACTTGACTGTGCGGACAATATGAGGCGCTGCCAGATAGTCGCACGGCTGACCCTCTTGAACGATCTGGATACCCACGTCTCGCAGTTTTCTCTGCCGTGCAGGTTAGAATCTGTAGAAAAAGAAGAGGCTAACGCCTACTTACCCGATCATGATCTTCCTTGCTCTTGTCCCCGACCCAGCGGCTGAAACCAGTCAAGATGATACGCATCTCAACATCCGGGAGTGATTGTCTGGCCTTTTTGGACGGCCGTTTTGCTGCAGAGCTTTCCTCCTCGGCTTCGGGGCTCTTGGACTTGCTCGCCTTTTCCGCTTGGTCTGTCGCCCGCTTGCCGCCCCACGGCACGTTGGGCCCCTTGCTGTGTCTCTTCTTCTCCTTTTCGTAGAGCGCAATATCAGGGGCAATGTTGTGCAGCAAATCTCGTGCTTTCGCTTTGGCGCTGCGGCCTCCTGTAGAAGCCACCGACGGCGTTTCGTTCTCCTTTCCGGCGTGGCGAGTGCGGATCGGTGTCGCTGTTGCAGCCGGAGTCTTCTTAGCGATCTTCTTGGCAGGCTCCTCGTTCTCCGTCTCTTGCTGGAGATCATCCATATCCACATCCTCGCTGGCATTGCCGACAACAACACCCTCTGCAGGCCCTCGCTGGTACGCGTTTTCCTCTGCCGCTTCAAGAATCTTACGCTTTCTCTTTGCTCGAGGGGAAAGTGCCTCGTCACCTCCAGGATAGTAGAGCTCTCGCAACCTTGACTCGTCAAAAAAGGTCTGGCCAATGATTTCGCCAAGGTTGGTGCGTGGAGGAAAATGATTGTACTTCTTAATGTTAATGGACTTCATCTCGCACTTAGCGTAGCTCTCCTCAATCCAGAGGTGGTTGATGACTGCGATGCCCCATTCGGGGGCGGCCTTGCATTTCTCGCTCGAGTCGCGTGCGGTGATGAGGTGGGTGTTATCCGACTTCATAGTTTTGGTGAAATTGGCTCCACATGCCGTGATGAGGTTCTCCAGATAGATACGCGCCTCGCCGCCGTAGTTTGAAACTGTGACGCGCATATCCTTGAAGCCTTCGATCCCATTCTTGGGAATTGGGTAATGCAAGAGGCGACGGAGAGGCGATGTCCAATCGTTATGGACAATGAGCCAGTACAGCCAGGCGAGGTTTCCCACTTCCTTGCACGACTGCGCTGCCTGTACGTACTGGGGACCGTCTCGATATTGGCAAATGAACATGTCGCAATCTTCCACCTTGTCCACCGCCTTGCCACCGCCATTGATAATGATATCTTTGACGACTTTGGTGAGCCTGTCGGTGATGCTCAAGTCCGAGGAGAGCATCACGCTGCGGTCCTGAAAGACGGTGCACGGCGGGCGCACAACATCTCCATCAGGAGGCAATGGTAGATATGTCGGAGTAGCTGATGTCGCTCCCGCAAGTTCTTCATTGGCCGGGATCTTGAGGTCTTCCTCAGGCGACTTCTTGAGGACCTCAGGATCCGGGAGTAGATACGGTCCTTCATCAATACGTTTGCCAAGCTTGAAGCAATCATCGAACCTGGTGCTGTCAGCGATTGTTTGCATGCGAAGCCCATCATCCACCTACCAGTGCGGCAGAACAACCTTGCCCTTCCATCCCTTGCTGAGAGCAACCTGAACCTTGGGATGATCCATAGAAAGCGCACAAATATGTGTTGTTAGCCGAGTCGCGTCCTTGGAGTCCTGTCCTCCCAACGCTGTCGTAGCGCCAGCAATGCTTTCCTTGTCAGTCTCTGGCAGGTCGGCGCAGGTCACCACCACCTCGGAGAATATCATTCTGGGGTCAGGCGAGAATGGGCGGATGTGTGCTTGCTTTCGGCGGGTGATGGAGCTGGTAATCCACTGCGTCGTCACGACTGGAATCATGACGGCTTGGGACTCGGTGAATTGGGGGAAATCGATGGTATTGGAAATGATGTGAGTGGCCTTTTCGATGGGGATGGAGCCGTCGCGTCGCGGTTCGCAGATGGTAGCGCCATTATCCTCCAAGACAGAAGATAGCTACGATATCGTCAGAAAGACAAGGAGGATAGTGCTATGGGATACACATACTTCACTGATTAGCTTCGGAGTCAGCGCACTGCTAGAGACAAAAGCAACCGTGCATTCAGTGAAGAGAGGCGCTGGGCCTTTGGGTGCGTCACCCATGTTGCGCGGTTCAGCGGAGTAAAGCAAAGATGACAGAAAGTGAGAGCAGATGATAGGTAGACGACCTTCTCGTCAAGACATGAACGAGGCTGTGTGCGATTTTGCGTCTTGAAAGTTGTAGATTCGTGACGATGCTTAGCTACGTGGGGCGCCTCTGTTTAGCAAACGCGACTTCCACTCAACGCGAACCAGCCATGCAGTCACGTGGTTAAGATCGGCGGTAGCTGCACCTATGACGTCGCGAAGAATGCCAGGTACCAATAAGTAGCAGTACAAAGCGACAGGCAGCAAACGGGCTCAGACGCGTCCAAAACTTTGTCTCGTCGCGAACCACTTTACGCCACCCGGGCAAATATGTCCGTATCAAGACAGACGCAGACCGAGAGATTGCACAGTAACATAACAAATATGGCCCAATGATTTTTCTTGTCTTACAGGATTGAGATGGACGCTATAATAACTGCAAAAATGTCAAAAATGTACATTGTCTGTCTTTCCTATGTGAGTTTAAAGACTCTCCTCCTTTACCTAGGTACTCATTGCGTCCAAGAAATC
Source organism: Fusarium zealandicum (assembly GCA_013266195.1). Lineage (NCBI taxonomy): Eukaryota > Fungi > Ascomycota > Sordariomycetes > Hypocreales > Nectriaceae > Fusarium > Fusarium zealandicum. The sequence continues at coordinate 28,153 of JABEYC010000284.1, forward strand.
CACTACTTACCTACATGTGTTTTCAACCCAAATAACCCGCATCACCGAGCGCCAGTGCCAAAGCATGCTTCAAATCGTTTCATCTTCATTTGTTGGAACGCCGGGGACCTTTATCCCATTAGGCCCAGGGGTCCTTCTTCATCCCCTTCTAAGGAGGCCAAAGCCACTGCTGCTCCCATAAGAGAGCTCTCCTTGGCTGATACGAGCTTGATGGATCTCTTGCAGTGCTTTTCCTTGTCCTCGGCTGCGACCAAGCCGTCTAGGTATGACTGGCAGCTTTCGAGATAACCAGGGTAGCTCTCAATCACGGCTCCGTTGTAGGCGACTGTTGTTTCAGCAAGGTCCCGGTCTGCCTCTGCAGCCTCGCGTAGTATGGAGTCCAAGGGCAGGCTTGCAATGTGATCGTTTTGGCTGTCGATACGTAGGCTCCAGAACGTGTAGACGCCCGCGGCTACAAGTGCGCTAGAGCGCGTTGATACGAGCGACGCCAGTTGTCGCAGAAAGGATAGGTCAGAGCCCGTGGCACCATGTGACGATGGATGACGGAGAGAAAAGTGTTTGCAAGCAGTATCAAGCTCAGGACTCGTGTCACTGCAAAGTGTTAGTAAGTGACAAAGAGATATCCGGTCTTGGTTCACAAACCTCTGGACGATTGAGAGTGTCTCGGTCGCAAGTGAATAGGGTGTCAGTAGTGACGAAGGAACCACACCACCAAACACGCCTGTTGACTCAATCGCCTCAACGAGCGCAAGTCTGCACACCTCGCCCAGATACATGCCGCTGACCATGTGCTCAAGAGGCTGAAACTGTGGCCGGGAGTGGTTGTCGAGTAGTTGTTGGTCCCATCGGGTCAGAGGGAGGATATCTCGGCCCATCATACTGATCTCGCTGTTCACGATGACATGGCTTGCATTTTCGAACCACTCAGGCGGGCGTTGACCAAACTTGATTCGTCCGATGGCGGAGACAGGGAGATAGGCAGCGAGGTTGACACCGGTACCAAGAATGAGGCCGAATCTCGTCGAGGTGTGGTTGTATGATTCCGAGAGTAAGCAGGCACTCGAATCGTTGACGATGGCTCGGAGTTCTACGCCGAGACCACGTTTGATGCACGCCGTCTGCACAATCTGCCCAAGATCTTGGCCCAAGAGCCCCTTGTTTGCCGAGAAACCTTTACCCATGCTCTGCAGTTTGCCTCCTGCGAGAGATATTTGCCTGAAACATATAAATTAGCACCAAACAGCAAGCACAACGGCTAGGAATCAAACTCACTCGATGGGAAAGCTCCATGCCATCGACATTGGCAAAGGCTGGTCAACACTACGATGCTTGTCCAACTCTGAAGCAAGCGTTTCCGATATCCTCTTAGCCATCCAGTCAAAGAATGCCATGCCTTCTAGAGCCTTGATATCAGGACCTATGTGAAAATTCCGTATGCTGACAATCTTGCTCTCCTGTCCAATATTGGATAAGCGGCCGCGCAACTCCACCAAGGCTACTCGAAGAGTTGAGCCGCCAACATCCAAAGCTAGAAATCGCCCCGTCTCGGTGCCTTGCGGTAATTGGTGACTGTATGAAGGGAGCATGCATTCCATATCGGTCTGGAGTCGGTCCAAGAGCTGTTTTCGCAGGTCTCGTGACAGTTGTTGTAAGCCATCGTGGTCGACAGGCCCAAGTAGAAGATCCTCAGCCTCGTTGAGAAAGTGTTGTGTAGATCGCCGCGATGTACCGGCACAAGCTTGGCCATCCTCGCTGAGACTCAAGGGGCCGACCCAGTATGCCAAGATGGCCTGGACCAGTGATTTTCCACGGAGGAGACTCTTGATGATGGCAGCTAAGAAGATCTTTTGAAAGGTCGCCATTGCATCAACGAGCGGTTGCATGCTATGTGCAATGGAAACAGAAGAGTAAAACAAGTTCGGCGAAGAATGTCCCAAGTCATGGAGACAGCGGTAAGTAAATACTCGACGGTATGTACCACGGACCAAGCGAGGTAGAGTATCCGTATCAAGAGAACAAATGGGGCGAGAGCGAGAGTCTTACGCCCCGGTGATCCCAGCGAATGTCGGGTCGTGGATTGGCACTTGACAGCACGGACTCGGCAAGATCTGGGCGGAACAACATGGGAGACAGGGTCTGGATGAGACGGGGATGCTGATGAGACCTGCCGGGCCTGGGATCATGCATGCAGGCAAAGCAAAGCAAAAAGACCCGAGAAGCAGCGAACCCGCAGTAGACTCGACGTTACAAGGAGGAGTCGAGTAACAGCCAACACGGCCGTGTTAGTTGAGGAACAAGAAGAACGAGCCATGGCCGAACCCAACGTCGCACACGAGACAACCGCCACCGAGGGAGAAATCATCCTCGGGCGCTAAGCTACAGGGCGAATTGCCGGCGGCTACGGGCCGTCCTTCGGTCGCTGGACGGCCATTGCCTGCCTGTGACCTCGAGGCCTGTGGACTTTTGGGGTCAGACAGAGCATCAGGATGTACCAAGATGACGAGGTTGGAGGTTGTAACGTTGCGTGTGAAGGGCCCCGTGAGAAAGTGGAAGCATGGATCTAATCCTCTTTAGTGGCAAGGGAAATTGTTAGTGCACCACTCAGGTGGGATTGGTCCCACGTTGTGGACCAGTCCCGTCTGTCCTCTTTCAACAGCCAGGATTCACGTCGGCCCGTCAGATCCAAAGAAGCACTCGCCCCTTGCTGTACATGCATACTATGTACACATGGCCAACATGCGTGATTTGAAACCAACACTGCGTTTCTTTCCATGATTCCATGAAGCTCCCTTGGACCCTGCCAGAGTCCTTTTGGTGTCGCGAGCGGAGGCTTACCCTCGTCCCCTTTGTTGGACGGAGCCCCTCGGCGGATTTCCAGCACGGGGCAATATCCGAATACATACTAATAAAACAAGACGCGATTATCCGTACGTACACATGTTTGCTATGGCATTAATACGAGAAATACTATGGAGATTTTACTTCCGCCATCAAAGATCGCCAGGGTCCTGCAACGGGTGATGTGATGGTGTGGCCACTGTGATGGTACGTACCATCGCTTGCCACGACCCCTACCCGATCGGACAAGCAAGCAGCCACTCCCTCCACCGAAAGCTACCTTACATCGGGCATCTGCTTTGATATCTACCCGTTCTATTCCCCGAGGGCTCCAGAGACGCTTCCATTACATCCGGTTGACCTACCTTGACCAGCCAATTGCAGCGTCATCAAATCATATGGTCCCTTCGTTATGACGAGCAATACAGTGTGATCTCACTAATGGACTGCTGCCAGCCAGCCTGAAGCCATTGAACCAGGCACGGCAATCACCATGTGCTTTCTACTGTGAACGTTTCATTCTCTCCCTGCAGTGGGAGGCGTACATCTCGAAAGGCAAGAGGGGACCCGCATAGCGAGCTGTGACATGATGCAAGGCTCATGGCACAGTTACTGTTTCCTTCAAGGAGCCACGTCCTTTGCAAAGGCCCCCCTCATAAGCAATTCATATCTCGAGTGAGAATCATACTAGTAGTGTCCCTTGCAAACCCCTACTCATCCACCAACATCCACTGCAGACATACAAGTCTACAGCCCCTAATCCTTACGTTTCATACTGAGTATCCTACTACACAACAGACACTAGTCGATTCTGACACCACTACCCTACCATCATGCGCCTCATCATCCGTGACGACCAAGATGCGGCGTGCGTGTACGTCGCCAACTACGTCGCTGAGCGCATCAATGCTTTTCAGCCCACTCCAGAGCACCCCTTTGTCCTAGGTCTTCCCACGGGGTCTAGTCCTATTGGCGTGTACGATGTGCTCGTCCGCAAGTACAAGGCTGGCGAGGTAGGCTTCTATACCATCCCAGCATCGGTGAATACGTTTTCTAACTATTCCAGGTCTCATTTGAGAATGTCGTTACCTTCAACATGGACGAATACGTAGGCTTGCCTCGGGATGACCCTCGCTCTTACCACTCCTTCATGTGGGAGCACTTCTTCTCTCATGTGAATATCCATCCCTCCAATGTCCATATTCTTAATGGCAATGCTCCAAACCCGGAAGCAGAGTGTGACGTATACGAAGATGCCATCAAGGCAGCTGGTGGCATCGACCTCTTCTTGGCCGGAATCGGGGAAGACGGGCACATCGCCTTCAACGAGCCTGGATCCAGCCTCGCCAGTCGCACCAGGGTCAAGACTTTGGCCTACGACACTATTCTTTCCAACTCGCGCTTCTTTAATGACGATGTCAGCAAAGTGCCAAGAATGGCGTTAACTGTGGGCGTCGAGACCATTCTAGAGGCGAGAGAGATCATTGTCATTATCCTAGGGGCACGCAAGGCGCTCGCGTTGCAAAAATGCATCGAGCAGGGCGTCAACCACATGTGGTCGCTATCTTGCCTACAACTCCACCCGCATCCCATGATAGTTGTCGATGAGGATGCAACGTTGGAACTTCAGGTCAAGACTGTCAAGGTACGCACGCAGCTTCCAACTAAACCAAGGCATTGCTCACTAACACCCGTAACAGTACTTCAAGAGTATCGAGAAAGTCGCTCGCGAGCAGGGATTCGAGCAGATTCTCCCCTCCAAGGTCCGCACCGGCAACGTCGCCATCCCTGAGACCAAGATAGAAAAGGTCCAGTCCCAGGCTATCATCGCCCCGGAGCCTATTGCTTCTCATCTACTCCGGGCTGTCCCAACAAGCGAGTTCGCAATGCGATCTACTTCGCCAGACCTGGTCCCTGACCGGATGGCGTCGCGTATCCCAGAACCAAGCTTGAACCGCAGATTGACGCCAAACCCCGAACAGCAGGCAAGGGTAAACGCTGTCGGGGCGTAAGGGTATGAAGCGGAGTTTTACGGCCACAGTCATCCAGGAATAGAGACTGCAGGTCTTGTCCGGTCGCTACAGCATTTCTTACGGACGGGAGTTGGGGATAGGATCGGTTTCACAGACTGTAATGCTAGTGATAGAAGAAAAAGAAACCAAATAACGCCGCGGTAACTTGGGAAATAGAGTTGTTTGCTTGACTTAGTATGTGGGGAGTAACTGGGGGACTTGACAGCAGATTCATTCATGTATGGGCTGTATACATGGCGTCTTGCGCGAACACTGTTGCCAGCTTGGGTACATGTTCAGATTGCGTTGGATATATAGGGTATTTATGCAAGCCAAATCGTCTCCATGAAGCACATGTTCATCTCCAAGCTTTCTTCCACACCTTGGTGCTTCCCATGCGAAACTACATGATAATTTCAGACCAATGTCCAGCTTGGGATGACAAAGTATACAACAGCACACCATTTCCCTTCTCCGCAAGTTTGTAAATTATCAATCTGACCCAGAGTACTTCACGCTGTCACTCGGGGGCAAAATACCGCTTCGACTTATTTCTCAGTTGCTGAGCCTTGATCTCGGGTGGCACGATGGTGTGATGGACCACATGTGGTCTATAAACAGCATCGACGGGAGGCATCCTAGTAGCCATTATTAAATGCGTGAAAAGTATCGAGAAGGCAACATACCAGTCATCAACAGTCAGGGGAAAGTATTCGTACAAAGGATCACCCTCTTCTGCGGGGCTGTTCTCCCTATTCCCGCTGGCGATAGCGTAGCCCTTGGCTGAGCTAGGGCTTTGCAAATCGGCACTGGAACGGTTGGGGCTTCTCTCGTCCTCGGAAAGCGACAGGTTGATGGGCAGAGAAGTGTTTTGTCGTGATGTTGAGCCTCTGTTGTGGTGGGTTGGAGCTTTGCTTGGGTTGCTCGACTCACTTGACCAAGCCGGAATGGGTGGTTTCATCATGGTCGGCGACATGGCGACCCTCTTTCCGAGATGAGGACTTGCGAGCGGCTGCGGGGTGGGTAAGGGTTGGGATATCAACTGGGGTGTTGTCCACTCGTTGTTTTGCTAACTTGTCAGTATTGTTTTATGTCTAGAGGTGCATAGGCGGGACCTACTTGAACATTGCCAGCCGGGGTAGGGAACCTCTGCGTAAATGTTTGTGAGCTCTCCCGCTCAAACTTGAGCGGCGGCTGATCCGTGTTTGAGTTCGAGGTGCTCCTCCTCTCGAATCTCTTGTCACCTGTCAGGGGGACGTCCTTTTTGCTGTCAAAGTTCCTCGGGCTCCGACCTCGCACAATGACTGGGCCGGACTGTATATCTGCAATCTTGACAAGCTCTCCCCTTTCGGCCTTTCCGAAGAGGCTAATCTGTACCACATAATGCTGCTGCAGGCCCTTTCTTCGGCCATTGTTGGCGGTCGCGTGCTTGAACTGGAGTCTTTTCCAGGAGATGGGTAGAGACACTCGGTGGGCGTCAAGCTCTTGTCCGGTCGAGAGATCTAGCGTAATGTTAGGTGGCGCGGCGACAGCTTTCGAGTCCTCGCCCCCTTGAGGATTTGCATTCTTCCAGGGAATGGATATTATCTCAGTGACCTTTCCTTCGATGGATTCAAGCGCCGTGATGGAGGCCATTAGCTCAAATATTGGGATATGTTGTCCTTGGTCATTTACAACATTCTTGACCATCCGAGGCAGAGTGATCTGCCCCGAACACTGCCACAGATTGCGACGATAACATGTCAATTCAAGCGGCCGTCCCGACGACTCGCCCCCGAATACGTCTTCAGCAACAAAGAACATGCCGTACAATTCGGCAGTCATGGCTGCCTCGACAAATTGGTTGTTCTCATTAATGATAGTAGCGCTCGGGATTGGGGCCGAAAAGCCCAGAAGCTTGTTGTCGGGCTCCTGTGGGGACGATTCCTCGTGCAATATGTCTTGGTTCGGCGGAGGCTCGAATTGACGAGTCGAGTACTGGAATGGATCCTCAAAGGTCGTGGCGAATGTATCCAGGTCATAAGAACTTCCAAATGGAAGGGTCTGTAAGGTTCCGTCGCTGCAAATGTTAGCACAGTCAGACAGCTATTGCGCAAAATGCAATACGTACAGCATCGATTCGTCAAAGGTCAAGTCTGGGTCGAAGACGTCCATACCCAGACTCTGCTGTTCCGTACCAAGATTCATGGCCATGGAGTCGCTGGAAGAGGCGCCATTAGGCAGCCCCGGCATTGCGTTGAAGGTGGACATGGCATTGTTTAGTTGAAAGTCTTGATCATGGTCCCATAAGTTCAGGTACGCGCGGCAGGAATGGCGGCATAGAGCGATGGCGCGCGAGCTTATGCAGCTGTCAAAGACCAATATGACCGCGCCCAGGCGGTAGCGATAGGAACTGGATGCGACGTTTTCGTCTAGAGAAGCAGAGTGAATGATCCCGCCGAGGGGTCAAGCGGTAGATCAGGCAACAAAAGCTGGAGATGGGCAAGATGAAGGAGAGCGGAGGTGGAGGAAGTGGAGGAGGCTTGTCGTGTGGAGAGGCCCCACTCCGGTTGCTGATCCTCGGCCCTTTCCTGTCGCTGATTCGCCTTGGCTCCAAACAATTGGCCGAAACGGAGAGCTCCTTGGCGCTCAGAACGGCAGGCGCTGCCATAAGCTGGAGTCTAGGCGTTGGGGGAAGGTTTCAGAGGGTGTTTAGCGACCTGTCACCTCCAGGCTACGACCTATTGGGCAGCTACGAGGACCCTGGATCCCATATTGTCCACCCTGAGCTTCATGCTTGGAATCATCATCATCACGACAACGTACTCTTCACCTTTATCCATTGATCTACAGCAATGCCATTATCAATAATATAGGCGCTTTCCACCGTCTAAGAAATATTCGAAACGCATACTCCTCATCTACGTCATACAGTCTTGTTCTCATAACCCGATCCTTTACTGAACCACCGACAACCTCAGTGTACCCGAGACCTTCACTTGAGTTTGCTCCCTTTGTCAGAACGAGACACTCGCTCACCAAACTTCCACACCTCGTCCAGGACTAGAAAATTCCCCTCTTCATCGAAGGCCTGGCTCTCGAATTCATCCGATAAAATAACCAGATCTGCATCAGCACCCGAGTTCAACGTACCCTTCACGCCCTGTAAGCCTAACAAGGCAGCAGGTGTCGAGGTAACAGCTCCGAGAGCCTGTGGGATACTAGCCCCTGTCCATTGCATAAAGTTGTTGACGCATTCGAGAAGGGTGATGGAGCTGGGTAAGGTCAGTTACTAATCTTCCTTTGTATCGCAAATACATACCTTCCAGCAATCGTGTCCGAGTTCTCGAGGAGCAGCTTCGAGCCCTTCTTGATGATATTGCATGTGTACTCGCCGTTGGTCCACGGATAGGCTCCATCTGGTAGACCTACCAAGTGCATAGCATCCGTGACAAGAATGAACCCGTCAGGGTGGGCATTGTAAGCTATCTTGATGGTAGTAGGGTGTAGGTGAATACCGTCAGAGATGATGCCAAAGTATGGCCTGGGCAGACTCTCAGCCTTGCCCAAGACACCAAAGATGCCAGGGTTTCGATGATGCAGCGGGCGCATCGCGTTGAAGAGGTGAGTGATCATCGTCGCACCCTTGCCGACGGCTTGAGATGCTTCCTCGTACGTCGCTTCAGAATGACCAACCGAGTAGATGATCCCTCTTGACGTTAGCTCGGGGATGATGTTCATCATTTGCCCACGTTCGGGTGCTGCCGTGATCATTCTGATGGGAAGCTTGTCCCCGTCTCCACGAGGAGTCATGTTGTTGCGGCCATAACATAGCTCGAGGTCATGAATTGACTGGGCTTCCAAGAGGACATCGACACTGTGAACCCCGTTTTTTGTGGGACTTAGAAACGGACCCTCGCAGTGAGCACCGAGCGATTCGGCGCCGTCGTGGGCGATCCGCAGCTCCCCGGACGGGCCAAGATACGGGAGCGTCTGCCGATATCGTTAGCCTCATGCGGGACACCCCACCGTTCAAGCTACTGGGTACTGGGGCAGCTCACCTTTTGGTACATCTCCGGCCGCTGGCTTGTGACGGTTGGAATGTAAGATGTGACCCCTGTCTTGACCAGTAGGCGATTGACCTTTTGCATGTTTTTGCCGTATTCGGTCATGTCTTGGAGCAGGGTTGAGAAATTGAAGCCAAAGGCACCATTGAGTTGACACTCGATCAGACCGGGAGCAATGATGCGCCCAGAGAGATCAACCGTTGCATCTGGTAGATTGAGCTCGCCGTAGAAGGAAGCCTGGCTGTCAATGATCTTTCCAGAGACCGAGCTGACCCAGAGGTCCGCCCAGACGAGGTCGTTGCCCTTTAAGAGGCGACAATTGGTGAACTTGGTAAGGCCATTCTTTGGCAGCGTTGGTGAGACGGCGATAGGCATGGCTGCAGTGCTGTGAGGCGAGTCTGTAAAGAACTGTCAGATATTTTGGTTGAGAGCCTGCTGATTGCCCTTCTGACGTGGTTGTCCACAAGGACAAGGACTTGCAAGTCGAAGAGATTCATGGTGTACTAGTATTCGTCTGGGCCATCACCAGACATCGACAAGCCCTATCAAGATGCCGCAAACGACCACGTTCCGTGGCTGCAGCAAAGGCAAAGTCTCGTTACCGTCACGGTTCATTGCCAGTGCAGTTTGTGCCATATGAATGGTGCCATTGATGGATCTTGTCGGATTGTGTGGAGCTTCCAAGTCGCCGTGGAATTCACCTGGTGTGGTGCCATTCACGAGGGGATGTGCTTCAGTGCAGATTGACAGACCGGGATCTGATCGAGCCGAGGGCTGGGATACAAGAACATGGCTATCGTCCACTTTGCAAAGGCAATGTTCATCCTTACCTGATCAGTTGTCTCTTGGCTCGACACAACGTGAAACCGACCACCTCCTAGCTCTCCTTTCGCCGACGACTTTCGGGTGTTGATGTTCATGTAACGTTAACTCGTGGAGCGCAACCCAAGATCCCACAAAGACAGCCTGGAACTCCGGGACCCCACTCAGTGTATACTTCAACAGTGGGCACCCTGCTCCAACAGCCAATCACTGTACACGGACGCCATAGGCCGAGGTTTAGGCGCCAACAGCATGGCCCCTCCCAAGTCAGCATCACCACCCTCATCCTCGGCAAGCGAGGGCCACAGCAATGCCTCGCATCGTTACCTCGAGCACACGGGGACGTTGAGGGGTGAACGCAACCAGCCTCAGAAGAAAAGAGACAAGTGCCATGTGAGGTATCGTCACCGCCGACCAACAACCATGGCCCCTACAGACGACAGCGACTTGGATCCAGCATGGCAGGATCTCGATCGGTATGTACCCACTCCCAGTCTCCAAACGTCCCAGTTCCAGGAGTCCGGCTCTACCTAGGCCTCCACCTTCGGCTCCGACGCTCGGGGGAATGTACATAAACGATCTGTCACCGCGGAAGCCAAAGCTACTCGGGCTAACAAGTCTTTGCTCTGCAGGGCCATTGGCCAGATCCTGATTATGGGCTGGGATGGCACTGAAGTCACTCCCCAAATCAGGAGCCTCATCGAGGACCACTACCTTGGTTCTATCATCCTCACCGCCAAGAACTTGAAATGTGAGGCTAGAGCCGTAGCTACCTACCTTGTTGAACTGTTTCTCAGCCGCTAACTTTATCAAGCTGCCCAGCAAACCGCCGAGCTAGTCCAGGAACTGCAGACCATTGCCAAGAATGCCGGCCATCCACAGCCCCTCCTTATTGCCCTTGACCAAGAGAATGGAGGTGTCAACAGTCTATTTGACGAGGACTATGTTTGCCAATTTCCTAGTGCCATGGGCGTTGCGGCCACTGGTCGTTCCGACTTGGCCTATGAAGTTACCAAAGCCACGGCTACTGAAATCTCAGCCTGCGGCGTGAACCTCATGCTAGGGCCTGTTCTGGATGTTTTGAATAACGCTCGCTATCAACCCCTGGGAGTGCGTGCAACTGGCGATGACCCTCAAGAAGTATCTCAGTATGGCCTCGCCGCTCTTCGAGGAATCCACGATGCTGGAATAGCCTCTTGCGGAAAACATTTCCCTTCCTACGGAAACTTAGATTTCCTCGGGTCCAACTTGGATGTCCCTATTATCACCCAGACTCTCGAAGAGCTGAGCATAAGCGCCTTGGTCCCCTTCCGAAGCGCAATTGCGTCTGGCAAGCTGGGTGCCATGTTCATTGGAGGATGTGGTATCTCCAATCCTTCCATGAATGTCAGTCATGCCTGTCTCGCTGACCAAGTGGTGGATGAACTCCTGCGCGAGGAACTGGGCTTCAACGGCGTTGCCATCTCTGAGTGCCTGGAAATGGAGGCTCTTGGCCACGAACTAGGCGTTCAGAATGGCGTCGTCATGGCCGTGGAAGCAGGCTGTGACCTGGTGCTTCTTTGCCGCGCCTATGATGTTCAGCTCGAAGCTATCAAGGGTCTGAAGCTGGGTTATGAGAATGGCATCATCACCAAAGACAGGATCTTTACCTCGCTGAGGCGAGTTCTTAATCTAAAGTCGACCTGTACATCATGGACCAAGGCGCTAAACCCGCCTGGCATTTCCCTTCTCTCCCAACTTCACCCGACTCATCATGCGCTGTCACTGCACGCATATGACGACTCGATAACAGTCATCCGGGACAAGGAGAAGCTCCTCCCACTCTCTGCCTCGATGCATCCTGGGGAAGAACTTCTCTTACTCACACCGTTGGTCAAGCCGCTCCCAGCATCATCCCTTACAAAGAGGCTACTCAACGCGAAAGACAGCCAAAGCCATGCATTCAGTAATCATGATATGCGGCTGCACGGCGACCGCGACCGCGACCGCGACCGCAGCGCCATCATGAGCGGCGAAGGCGTTTTCCGAGAGTTTGGCAAAGCTCTTGCCAGAGCTCGCAATGAGAAATTGCTCCATACCAGCTATACAGCCAATGGAGTGCGTCCAGGTCAGTTCGTTCAGATCTGATATGACTGTAAAAGATTTACTAATCCCTCTTAGTCCACGAAAACCTGATTCACAGGGCGTCCTGCATCATCATTGTCACGGCTGATGCGAACCGGAACCTCTACCAGGCTGGGTTCACCAAACATGTCGATATGATGTGTTCGATGCTCCGGAGTAGAGGCCAAAAGAAGCAGCTGATCGTGGTAGCAGTCAGCTCACCCTACGATTTTGCCATGGACAAGTCTATCGGTACCTATCTGTGCACTTTTGACTTTACCGAAAATGCCTTGCATGCTCTGGCAAGGGCGCTTGTCGGTGACATTATACCTCTTGGGACTCTTCCTGGTACGTTGAGGAAGAGCAAAAAGGTTCTTAAATCAAGACAACACTGGCTAGTCGAGGAGTACAACCCAGAGCGTGATGCGTCTGGTTTAGACGATTTGCTGCAGGCCGTTCACCGAGCAAGTGCTCCAGACCTGCAGTTTCTACGGACCACAACTGCTGCTACGTTCCAGATGAAGAACCCCAATATTGTTGAGGCTCACATGGTTGTGAGAAACAGTAGCACGGGCGCTCTGTATGGCTTTGCTGCCTCTTACTTCCTGCACGGAGTTGGCATCCTGGGCACGATATTTGTCGACCCCAACAAAAGAGATGTGTCTATTGGCAGGTCTCTACATCGGCGGGCTCTCAGGAGTCTCACCCAGCGGCGAGGCATCAAAAAGCTCCAGATTGGCACGACGTTCCCTGGCGTATTTCTGGGTATCCCTGTCGATATTGAGGCGAACAACGCTAAGGAATGGTTCGCAAATAGTGGCTGGGACCTACAGTTCCCTCGGCGCATTAGCAACATGGTCATTCAGGATCTTGCAAATTGGTCTGCTCCGGAAGGCTTGTGTCAGAGTATTCAAAGAGCCAACGTCAGTTTTGATCTTATTCATGGCCTGGATAACGGGGACGGCGTGCTCTACCACGTGCACGCCCACGCGAACCCTGAGGTCCTCGAACTGTACCGATTCGCCCTGTCAGAAACAAAGTCGTGTGGAATCGTGCGTGCCAAGGATGCTGCTGGGAACTTGTTGGGCACAATCATCATCTCCAAGCAACAGGGTCCTCTTGCAACGTACGTACCCGTTCTGCTATCTCATACTGATGATATCGGTGGCATTCTTGCGCCAGTTGTTCCGGCTATGCCGCTTGCACCTCTTGTTTTACAGGGTCTGGCATTGATGGGCGTCCGTCAGATCAAGGGTCACAAAGCGAACCAGGCTATTGTGGGCTGGGTAAGTTTGAACCTTTTCGATGGTGATGTAGCTGCTAATGGTATAGGTTGTTGATGATGGTACTGAACCGCTGGCTGCAATGGGATTTGAGATACTTCAGGCTTTTGAGGAAAGCACGAACTCTCCGGAAAATGTTGGTAGACGTATTTCTTCATACTCGAGATCACTTCTAACATCTAGCAGTTTTTGAATTTGGTATAGTCCGTACAGTCCCGCGCGTGCGGTGATGGCGATATTGTTACACTCAGATACGACATGCTACCGACGGCTTTTGGGTCATATAAGTTTATGTCTTTTGACTACTGCTATAAGTTAGTCCTGCGTTTTCCAGGATATGATATTTATGGAGGGGAATCATCAACAGGCATTTATGATAGATGATATCCCAAGTTACAATTGCATTGTTCCAATTGCGATGATAGGGTACATAATAGGATTTTATGAATGAATATATATGCCATTTCGTATAGTCTCACGCAACCTAGTCTGATGCCTTCTAGCGTTAATGTGTGCCACACTTTCAGGGGTGCGTCACAAACTTGCAGTCCTTGTGTCGCATATTAGGGATATCCTTAATGCTTATGTATTAAATCTTGGTGGTTTATGGAAATGGAAAGGGGCAAAACCTCCCTCCACCCATTCAGCGTTAGTTCATCAAATCGTCCTATACAACCTATTATGCCCTCTCCTCGTCTATCTAAAGCTTTGTATCGTTTGGTTATGGGCGGCCGTGACTTCTCATTATAGGTAAACATTTCTTCCTTTCTCTTGGGCTCTCTAAGCCGTCTTGGTTGGCACTTGTAGCTCCTCGTCGTACGCAGCAGCCATGACATTATTCTTCTCGATATCCGCAGGCAGGTTTCCAAGCGCACGGTCGCCGAACATGAGGTCGATCTCCTCGAGAGACAGGCCCTTGGTCTCCCTGAAGAACAGGATGAGCACGGGAAGTGTGATGACGATGTTCCAGGCTATCTCTGTCAGCCGTGCATCCACAAGAAGTCATGAATAGAGACTTGGTACATACCGACGAAGAGGAAGTAAAACTTCCAGCCAAGCTCGCCGAGAGCATAGGGGCTGACCTGAGCCCAGAAAGTGGCGACGAGCCAGTTGCCAATGCCAGTGGCAAAGGCGCAGCCCTTTCCGCGGATCTGGTACGGCATGATCTCTGCCATGTAGGTCCAGCTAACGGGGCCAAACGAGAGAGAGAAGATGATGGTGACGCTAAAGAGGAATGCAACACCGGCGATGCTGAGGCCTTCCCTGTTGCCGGCTGTGTTCTGGCTGTTGATGGCACCCTCGCAGATCAGAGCAATGGTGATTGCGATGATACCGTAGATCAGAGGACGTTTTCGGCCAATTCGATCAGCAATAAAGGTGATGAAGAACAAGTCTGCATAGAGTCAGTTATCTATTTATCCCCGTTCATATATGGGACGTGTCTCGCTACTTACTGGCAATGGGGCCACAGCAGTTGTAGATGCCAGCGACGAGCAGCTTGGTCTTTCCGGTAAATCCAAGAGCTTCGTACATCACTGTCTGGTAGTATCCTGCATTCAGTTAGTGAATCGATCCCTTTTGAGTATTAGTTATAGGATGCTTGTGGCTACTAACCAATAACATTGATTCCTATGGCAATAGTTAGTTATGCCAATGTGTAAGGATGATAACGGGGGCTTCATACCAGTGAATTGAGTAAAGACCTGCACCAGGGTTCCAAGAGCGAGACGCTTTCGCCACGAAGGAACCTTGAACATGACCAACCAGCCTGGAGCGGTTGCTGACTTCTCGGCGTCGATGGTCATCTTGATCTCCTGGAACTCGGCCTTGACCCAGTCGTCGTTGGTGCCATCATAGTGAAGCTTGCGGAGAATCCTCATTCCCTCCTCTAGCTGATCGGTGGCGATGAGATGCCTTGGCGTCTCTGGCAGCCAGATCATACCAACGCACAGGAGAGCCGAAGGAAGAGCCTGGAAGGCCAAGGGAAATCGCCACTGGAACGACGAGGTATCGGGCATGTGGTGACTACCGTAGCCGATCCATGTGGACACGATGAAGCCGACGCCGATCATCTGCTGGGCCAGGCCGACAATGAGACCGCGGTTCTTGGGGCTGGCACATTCGGACTGGTAGACAGGGACTGAGATGCTGTGAGCCGGGGTTGGAGGTGAAGCGAGGTGGGAGACTTACCACTCATGGAGAGCAGACCGACAGCAAAGCCTGCGACGATACGTCCTATCAACATCATGGCAAGACTAGGAGAGTGTCAGTCATCATATCATGCTCCGTATGGATGCGCAGCGGGCCCACTTACTGGTAGGACGCAGCCTGAAGAATACCGCCGACTGTGCAGATCAGAGCACCAAGACCGATCGTCTTTCGTCGTCCGTATTTATCCATAATAGCTCCTCCGAAAAGTGCTCCAAAGACAGCCCCGCCGTTGAAGGTAGAGTTGATGGCACCGATGATTGATGAAGTGCCTGTTGTGTCAAAGAAATTGAGGAAATGCGGAGAAGCAATAACATCTGTCATGACACCGCTGTCATAACCGAAGAGAAAGGAGCTAAAAGCAGATATCAGTATCGTTCTAGGTCCTTGAGACTCTATGCTGCGTACCCAATGGCTGCAAAGCAAGCCAGGCCAATGTTGTAGGCTTTTCCCATGTTGAAGACCTACTCTATCTTGAGCAGTGTGTAAGTTGAAGTAGTTGATTTTGTAAACGAGGCAATATGCCAGAAGTCGTTGGAAAGCTCGGTGGCTGATGAGGAGGAGGCTTTTTTAAGGCGCGGCCCTCGAGTATTTGTATCAACGCCGTCCAACATGGTTCCATTCTCGATCTCGCTCATGTCCGTCTCGCAGACATGTTACACTCTACTCCTGCTGATCCTCAAAGAGACCCACGTAACGGTAGACCCCGGATGGAAGCCCCATGGGCATCTCCGCACGGTCATGCTACGAGAGGATAGGCGAACGGATCATCACGCAAGCTTAATTATTCCAGCGTCTGTTCTCTTTAGCCGCGTCTAGCACATGACTAGCAAGCATACAACGGCCCGTCTCCAAGGCCAGGCTGACTATCCACTCATCGCGGCCACAGCCGATGGTCCAGCATCCCGAGATGAGGATCATGATGGTCCCGAGGTCCTCACGGGTTACCCCTGAGGCTTTCCATCGTCGGCCCCGAGCGCTTGGGACGGTGTTTTCTCCCACGTGTCAGCTGTCAGTCGTTTACTTCTCACCGTCGCCGGATAAAACAGCAACATGAATTACCCAACCTATTGGGGGCAGCAGTGTCGACTGAACAGGTGGATCTCACGCCGAGAACAGCTCGAGACAAACCCAGTGGAGGAGAGTTGCAACGGAGACGTTGGCAAAGCCGAACCACGATCGTGGTCTGACCAGTTCTTGTGCTTCCTCTCTTCCTCTCTTCCTCTCAGCCACAACCTGCCGAGTGCCGGGCTTGGAGCACCAGGGCCCCGGCACGGTGGGGCCGGCGAGACGGACCTGGACTCCGGCTAAATGCAGCGGCTGCTCGATTTGAGATGGCGAGGAACCTTTGATCCCTTTGCTTCTCGTGCCTTGGCTATATGCGGACCAATAACAGCCACGAACGGGCTCCTGTGACCCCAACCTCGGGATACATGATTCCAGAGGATCATTCCAGATTCACACAAGAGTATTTTGATCTTGTTAATTAATCTAGCCCTTCGGTTGGAGAATAGTTTACGGCACGCGACTGATCTGATCCCCATCAGCAAAGCCGTGGAATCACGGTAATGCCCGAGCAACTTGCCACTTGGTCACTGTGCAGTTCATCCAAAACGCACCACATTTCGACCACCTTCTAGAGGGCCGGTGTTGTGGGAAAGATCGAATTCTGTGATTAGCATTGCTAGAATCGACATTTCGGGTTCGAGTCACCCTGGTCGCTGTTGGAGGCAATACTACATCTACATCAATGGTGCAATGCAGCAACGTGCAGCGGATGGCTTGCATAGACGTATTCTAGAACAGCTTGACGGATTAATAGACGGCATTCATTGATTTCAGTCTATTGAAACCTTGTAAATAACGAGAATGTGCTATGGACTGCTGGCCATGAGCTCCTGCAGGCAGTTTCTGATGATAGATTGTGAAGTATAGATACCGCTTGCATAACACCTTGTACGGGGATAACATTCTATGGTGATGCGTCCATTCCCTTGTTCTGATTGTGCTTCATTCTGTACCCAATGAGGATCATCTCAATGGCTAGACTTTACTACGCCTAATCTGTAACTCCCCCATATCGACCTGAGTGTTGGAAGATTCGGCAACTGAGGCACTGATTAGCAGGCAAGCATAGTTGAGTTTGAGCAGTTTCTCACATCTCCGGTCCTCGTTTTCCTCTGCAAGGAGAGTCTCTATGAAATTATTCTGAAAGCTAGAGGGTAGACCGTATGCCTGCCTTCCAATGTAGGTGGGAGTCGGGCGGCCTGCGTCTATGATAACTCGAATATGCAGTGCAGTCAAAGCTCAAGCTTGCCAGCATCCCAAATTGAATGACTCGCGAGTTCTGTGCGTTCATAGAGGTTCACTTACGCATGCAAAATCTCGACGTGCCGAATAGATCCGAGCTGACGGTACTCGAGCCAACATTCGCCCGTCAGAAGCCGCCCTTGCTAGTTAGAGACAGCTTTGCATGAGCCTCCGGGTAAACGGAAGACCGGCTAGCAAAGGAACAGATCTGGCGGGCGATGTTTTGTTATCCATTGACCTTGATCCAGAATCTCATCTTGGATCGAGACTCAGAGAGGAAAGGATTCGGAAGGATTTGGCCGACGCTTGACGAAGTTGGCCCATGAGACACCCCACGCAAACCACCCAATCAGAATCCGTGACAGCCCCCATACTTGCCATTTTGGGTAACCCCCAAGCCCCCAATCTGGATCTCCATCGGTGTAACCCCCAAGGTTAGTTCAGCGAGGTTTGTGGGAAAAGACAGTATCAATAGATAGAGGAACTTCTACAATAGAGATATGCATTTTCGTGTCATTTCTAGCTATTGGGAAATCGCTGGATGGTTGATTTATCCCAGATGGCTTGCAAGCTTGGGCAGCAGGCGCCCCTGTCACGAATGACCAGGCTGTTGGGTCCACAGGGTGGCAGATGACTGAACAGCCGGTATGTATCTTGGCGTCTGCGAATGGCCTCACAGCTAGGAACCTAGCTGTATACGGCACAAACACGCAACATGGACCAAAGGCGGTAGATCTATCATATGCAGCCCAACTGGCTTATCCACAGTAAAGCACTTGAACAGCTGCTCGCCGACCCATGGTGGGTTTGCCCATTATCCAGTGATCAAAATACAACCAAACACAATAGCGATCAAGAGATCCACTAGTCTTGCTCAATGTTGCAAACCTTGTGGTTACAGACGACAGAATGCAGGGGAGTGGTTCGCAATGCTGCTATGAGTCTCCAATCTCAAGGCAGGCCTCGCCAGTAATCCATATCAACTTCCAAACTCATCTTCAGGTGAAAATAGAGAAACAATCGTTGATCATGACATTAAACTTCGTAAAGTATCGTTCTATCTGAAATATCCCACACCATGTACTTTCCAGCCCAGCTGTGTCCAACCGTCTTGGCCACTTACAGAGACTCGATGGACACAGAAGCATCTCCCTCCAGGTCTCTGCCCTTGTCCGCAACCTTGAAGTCGCCCTTGAGCCCCTCGCTGCCCTCAAGCTTGCCGTCCGAGCCCACGACAAGCTCAGCGACAACCTTGCCCTCACCGTCAACCAGCGTAGCCTTGGCGCCGGGGGAGGTTTGGTAGAGAGCCACCTCGACGTCCTTTGCGTAGTCGTAGGCAGCCCCGACCTCGCTGCGGCTTCCGAGGACCAGGACCGTGTTCTCGCGCACGTATAGCGGGAGTGTGCCAAAGGCGTGCTTCTCCTTGAACCAGCCGGGGCCCGTCTTGACCTCGTTGGTGAAGTACGACGTCCACTTGCCCTTTGGCAGGTAGAACTCCACCTCGTCCGACTCGTCAAAGACGGGGGCGGCCAGCAGCTGAGATCCCACCATGAACTGCCGGTCGAGGTACCATGATGTAGGATCATCGGGGAACTCGAGGGCGACAGCTCGCAGCGACATTGGGATACCGCCCTTGATGGACTCCATGGCCTGGGCAAAGATGTAGGGCATCAGGCGCGTCTTGAGCGCCGTCCACTTGGCAAGAGTCTTGGAGCAGCCCTCGTCAGTCTGGTCGTCGTTGTCAACAGTCCAGGGCACACGGTAAGAGTTGCTACCGTGCAGACGGCTGTGACTGCACAAAAGACCCATGGCAACCCATCGCTTGTAGATCCACGGAGGAGGGTAGCCCTCGAAACCACCGATATCGCAGCTCCAGAAGGAAAAGCCGCTCAGCCCCATCGAGAGACCACCACGCACCGACTCGGCCATGGCCTCGGGGGTGGACTCGCAGTCGCCGCCCCAGACAAGAGGGAACCGCTGAGTACCGGCGCAAGCAGCGCGGGCGTAGAGCACAGCTTCGTTATCGCCGAAACGCTTCTGCAGAGCCTCGTAGACAAGGCGGTTGTAGATGAAGGCGTAGTAGTTGTGCATCTTGTGAGGATCGACATTGGGGTCGTGCCACTGGACATCGAGTGTGGGAATACGCTCGCCAAAGTCGGTCTTGAGGGCGTCGACGCCCTTGTCGAAGAGGCCGTTGAGACACTCGACGTACCAAGCGCAAGCCTCGGGGTTGGTCACGTCCAGCAGACCCATGCCCGCCTGCCATAGATCCCACTGCCAGACATCGCCGTTCTTGCGCTTGACGAGATAGCCTCGCTCAGCAGCATGCTTGAAAGCTGCGCCGTGCTGGCCGAGGTAGGGGTTGATCCAGACGCAGACCTTCTTGCAGAGGCCGCTCTCCTTGAGGCGAGTGATCTGTCCCTTGGGGTCGGGGAAGCGCTCCGAGTCAAAGACAAAGTCGGTCCACTTGAAGCCCTTCATCCAGAAGCAATCGTAGTGGAAGACATCGACGGGAGAGCCGCGGGCCTTCATACCTTCGAGGAACGAGTTGACGGTCGCCTCATCGTAGTTGGTAGTGAAGCTGGTCGTCAACCACAAGCCAAAGCTCCAGCTGGGGACCTTGTTTGCTTTTCCAGTGAGGATGGTGTATTTGTTGAGGACATCCTTGGGCCCATCGCCGTAGATGATGTACATCTTAAGGCGCTGGCCCTCGACCGTCGTCTGGACGCGGCAGCATCGCTCACTGCCAATCTCCATATCCACGCGACCGGGGTTGTCGATGAAGACGCCGTAGCCACGGTTGCTCATCCAGAAGGAGACGTTCTTGTAGGCCTGGTCGCTGGAAGTGCCACCGTCGGCGTTCCACAAGATGACATTCTGGCCGACCTTGTTCCAAGCACCGAAGCGCTCGCCCAGACCGTGTACAGACTCGCCGACGGAGAGGGTCGTCTGCATAAACATGTAGTGCTTAAAGTCTCGCATGTCACCCAGCTGCATAGGCGAGCTGGGCGCAGTCGTGTAGGCAAAGCCGGTGCTCCGGTTGCCGAGCGTTGTGAGGTGCTTGGAGCCATCGGAGCTGTGAAGCTTGATCTCGAAGTTGTGAGTATCAGGATGAACGGTAGCGGACAGGGAGCCCGACTGGAGGGTCGTGCCCTTGTCGCCCTCGGTGATCTTGCCCTCGACGGTGGGCTTTCCATCGGGGAAGAGCTCAAAGTGAGGGCCCTTGTTCTGAGCGCCAGCCCAGTGTGTAGATTCAATCGAGATGACGCCGTCCATCTCGGCCCTGATGTCCAGGTTCACCGTCGGCTGGTTGAGGGTATCTCCACGCGAGTGGATGTGCTTGACCGGGCACAGCAGACTCAATGCCTGCTGGTCCTCCTGGGGAGCAATCTCGTAGATGTCCTCGGCATACTCGGTGCGGACGCCCTCTTTGGGCAGCCACATGCCATCGCGAAGATGCATGGTGTTTTATGGTCAGACGCGACGATGGTATCGAGCAAGAAGAGGTATGATGGCTCAATTGGCCTGCCTGGAGAGGAATTGGAGAGAACAAGAGCTCGAAGGAGGACCGCTGCCTTTCAATGGCGGGCAACGTCGGTAGCACAAATCCCATGGTCTTACACTCCACCTCATCATGGAACCTCATGCTCAGAACATCCCACGAAGCTCGGATCAGGACGTGTCAAGAGCAATTCAGCCGTGAGACACCCACTCATCATTGGGTCAGTTGCATCGATTCCCCCTCTCAACCCCGCCGTCTCTCATGACACGGCCAAGCTGCAAGTTGTTCCCAATGCGCCCATGACCCTGCGGCGTCATTCGCCCGGCTCCGGCTGGGCTGTTAGTGTCCAGGGGCCCTGGAACGGCTTCGATTGGCGGGTTAAATAAGCTGTGCATGCCTGAGCATGCCTGAGCATGCCTGAGCATGAGGCCTGTCGGCTAAATGCGACCCTTCGGGGTACTAGACTAGGTAGTCTCCATGATACGGGCCCGCTCTCCCGCCCAACTTGGCCACTCCTCTCGACTTACACGGTCCTCTTCCTCACCTGATCAGCTGCTAGGTCGTCGGATCTCTCCCGTCAGTTCATTTCCTTTGCATTCGTGCTAGGGACTTCGGCGCGAGGTTCCATGCCTCTAGGCCCGACCCGACGGTAAGCTCAGCATGGGCCCGTCACCCACAGCTCGACCTGTTCCCTGAATCCACGAATCCCACGCCCTCGTCCTGCCTGTCCTGGACTACCCTGCCGTTCTTCAGGATCCCTGCATGCTCTCAATTGGTGGCGCCCCCGCGTTTCCCCAGGGCCAGGGGCCACACCACGGCACTTGATGGCGCGACCAACCGTCGTCATGATCTCGGCGTCACGTCCCAAAGCCATCATGATCCCGCGAATAGAGGGGCGTCTGCGACTGAAGCCATGTGCCTTATTGACCCTGCCTCGTGTTCCTCACTTCACGATGCCGCAGGGGGATCTGGCTGAACGGTTAATTGTCTAGTGCAGGGCTCCCGTAGTTGGACAATAAAACGTCGCTGATCCCGCTCCTATTCTATCGTCCAGCTCTCGGGATAGCTTCTACGCCTCCAAGCCTTCATCATGAAGCTCTCTACCTATCTCTGCGCGGCAGCCCTGGCCACCGCCGGCCATGCTGCCAAGGACAAGCCATTGTACAAGGACGCAAAGGCTTCTGTGGATGATCGGGTTTCCGATCTCCTCAAGCGCATGACCGTCAAGGAAAAGATGGCCCAACTGATCCAGGGCGACATGACCAACTATCTCAACATCACCGATGGCAGGGTGAACAAGACCGGCCTGGCGTGGAACATGGAGTACCGCGCCAACTCTGTCTGGACCGGCTTGTACACCAAGATGGAGACTGTAAAGAAGGCCGCCAAGCTTGCGCAGGACTATCTGATGGAAGAGACCGAGCTTGGTGAGTCTCTTGTGTGTTTTGCTGAATCTGGCGCGCAGACTCTAACATGCCGCAGGTATCCCTACCTTCGTTCAGAGTGAAGGCCTCCATGGTCTCTTGGCTCTCAATGCCACCATCTTCAACTCGCCAATCGGCATGGGATGCTCGTTCAACCCCGAGCTCATTGAAAAGATGGCGAGTGTGATTGCCACAGAGAGTCGAGCCCTGGGCATCAACCAGCTGTTCTCTCCGCAAGCCGACCTTGCTCGCGAGTTGCGATTCGGACGTGTCGAGGAGTGCTTTGCTGAAGACTCATACTTGTACGTGCCCCCATTGTCTGTTCTACCAAGTTGCTAATGTCTTGGCAGGGCTGGAGAGATGTCCTACCGATTCGTCAAGGGTCTCCAGGATGGTGGCGTGTCGGCCATGGTGAAGCACTATGTAAGTCGAAGCTCCCGTGATGCTCGTGGCCTCATCTAATCTGTCAAGGCCGCCTTTGCAATGCCCGAGCAGGGCATCAACACTGCCCCCGTGCACGGTGGTGAGCGTGAGCTGCGGTCTCTCTACCTCCCGCCCTTCAAGCGAGCCATCATCGATGGAGGTGCCACCTCCATCATGTCCTCGTACAACTCATACGATGGTGTCCCCGTTGTTTCCGACTCTCACCTTCTCACCGATATCCTCCGAGACGAATGGGGCTACGAGTACTATGTCATCTCCGATGCTGGTGGCACTGCTCGTCTTGCCAACGCCTTCTTTGTGTGCGAGATTGAGGACAACGAATGCATCACCCTCGAGGTATGTCATTCCCATATTGCACTCCATATTGCACTTTTGCTTCCATGCTGACAGCTATAGGCTCTTCCCGCCGGTAACGATGCCGAGATGGGTGGCGGTTACTGGAGTTTCGAGTCGATCCCCGAGCTTGTCAAGTCTGGCAAGCTGGACGAGAAGATTGTGGACACGGCCGTGTCTCGCGTTCTCCGCGCAAAGTTCGCCATGGGGCTTTTCGAGACGCCCTTTACTGGTGTCTCTGACGATAAGATCTGGGACTACATAAACACCAAGAAGCACAAGAAGATTGCCCGTGAGCTTGATGCCGAGAGTATCGTGCTCCTGGAGAACCACGAGAACGCCCTCCCCCTGAAGAAGGACGCCAACGTGGCTGTCATTGGGCCCATGGCTCACGGCTATGTCAACGTGAGTACTCTTCTCAGCTTCTTCACCCCAAGCACTCACTAATTAATTTCAGTACGGAGACTATGTCATTGGCACTGCTTCCACTCGTGGCGTGACCCCTCTTGATGGCATCAAGTCTGTCAGCAAAGGCAAGGTCACCTATGCCAAGGGCTGCGAGCGCTGGTCCAACGATGATTCTGGCTTTGACGAGGCGATTGCCGCTGCTGAGAAGGCAGATGTCGCTGTAGTCGTTGTAGGAACCTGGTCTCGAGACCAGAATGAGCTCTGGGCCAACATCAACGCCACGACTGGCGAACACATTGATGCAAGCAGCCTAGACATGGTTGGCGCTATGCCCAAGCTGGTCAAGGCAATCATCGACACAGGAAAGCCAACCATTGTCGTGTACAGCTCTGGAAAGCCCATTACCGAGCCCTGGATCTCGGAGGAGGCATCTGCCCTTGTCCAGCAGTTCTACCAGTCGGAGCAGGGCGGATTCGCCCTTGCTGACGTTCTGTACGGCGTGGTCAACCCCTCTGGCAAGCTCTCCGTCAGCTTCCCCTACGATGTCGGAACTCTGCCCGTCTACTACGACCATCTCAACTCTGCTCGCTCGTGGCCCAACCCCGGCCGCGAGTACGAGAACGGAACCCTCGTCTTTGGCACAAACTACATCCTCGAGACACCAACCGCTCTCTACGGGTTCGGATACGGTCTCTCCTACAGCCGCTTCGAGTTCTCCGACATCGCCGTGTCAAAGGAGAACGTGACCGCATCCGACACTGTCACTGTGTCCGTGGATGTCACCAACAAGTCGAAGCGCGACGGTTCCGAGGTCGTGCAGCTGTACGTCAAGGACATGCTCGCAAGTGTCGATGTGCCGCGATTCCAGCTCAAGGGCTTCAAGAAGGTTGCTGTCAAGGCCGGCAAGACCAAGACAGTCAAGATCGACCTCAAGGTTGAGGACTGGGGTCTGTGGAACCGCAAGATGAAGTATGTTGTTGAGCCCGGCGACTTTACGGTCTATGTGGGCAACTCGAGCGAGAGCTTCAAGGGCAATGTGACTGTTACTGTCTCATAGCGCAGCATGGGCGAGACCAAGCTAAGGAGCCGTATTTAATTCGATCCGCAGTATTTTATGAATTCTCGGTGGTATTCATCGAGTTTGTTAGCAACGATTTAACGATTCTGAAATTCCTTCTCGTTGCCGTGCAGAGTCGTCCCCTCTTAGAGGGAGTTGCTGATGTGAAGAAGACATTGATTCCATACACTTAACTAGACAGGCTAGACACGTTCAAAGAGAGTCGTGATCAAGTCGACTGACAAGAGTACGACCCAGTCAAAGAAGGACATGAGAGCCTAGAGGCCATTGGTAGTGAGTCAATCACATACGGATTCATAGACCCTGCGATACTTGGTAGAGTCGTAGACTCCCGCACTGGATCGTCGACATTGTCGGTTTAATCGATGAGCGTTGGCTGTCGTCCAGTCCCATTGGTTGTCTCTCTATTGAAAGCATTGCGTTGATGCCTCCTTTTTTCGAGATGAATATTCTTAAGTTTGCCGCTGTTCAAATAGTTAGCACAAAGAAACATTTCCATGTCATAGCAATAGAGAATCCTAGCTCCTCAGGGTGGAGATCAGAGGATCATAAAGTGGGACGTATCCGATCTGCAATTGCCCATGGCAGCACGGGCTCGGCAGAACCAACATCCGGTCGCAACTCTCATGATTGGCCAGCTGCCGGAAATGTGGTCATGGGCTACGGAAGGCGGGCAGCCTCGCTTCTTGCTTCAGCTTCTCCTCGTCGTCCCAGCACGCTCGATGCAAAATTGCTTTTGGTCGACGTTTCGACGCGAAATTGACTCCCCTTTCGATACCGAGACTACCTTGGACCTTTCCGGTTAGCGACCATCTTTTATACCAGCCGCGACTCTCTATTTCCCGCCAAAAGGCTCCCCTGGCCCTCGTCGTCACGTCCACCCACAACACATCCCCTCGGTCCGATCGTCTCGTTAAATCCTACATTCGCCCGCCATGGCGTCGCAGCAGATTCTCTTCGCCGAGACCATAGCGGGCATGAAAAAGGCCTTCAAACGAAAATCATATGGTAGGCTACTTCGGATGCGCCCATCGCGTCGGGAGTCCCGTAACTGACCATGTCCGCCCGACAGAGTCCGACTCCGATTCCGACATAGAAAACTACAGCAATCGCGGCCACAAGCTAAAGAAGAGAGCACGGTTTGCTCATCAAGGGCAATTGGTCCCTACCAACGGTCCAAGCTCATACAAAGAGGTTCGTCGTCGTCGCGAAATCGTCCTTGACGCAGTCTCGCTAATCTGAACAGCATGTTGAGTACGCGGGCGTACGAAGGCCGATTATTCATCGCAACCCCCCGTTGCTCGACGAAGAAGGGTATGAGATAGATAGCGACGACGAGGACGTTAATCGGTTGCAAGAAGCCGAAGCTTCGGCAGCAGAGATAAATCCCTATGCCAATATCCAAATAGAGAGTAAGTCAGCAACCGGGTGCTTTGACAACAGGGCTAACGGGTAACAGATATACTCGCTCCGCTCACTGCATCGACCGCTTTGTCGGCACACCCGACTCTTTCGAAACCCTTTACATCCAAGACGCTTACCAAGCTCGTCGACCAGAGCTGCGACATTATGCGCAAAGAGAACCGTTCCCTGTGGCAGGTCAGGCATCTCCTGACTGCGCTATGCGGCGACTACACGTGGGTCCCGTGCGAGATGATGGTGCGTCCATCAGATATCGAGCTATACACGGACGACCATGTCGCGCGTCACCTGCTGAGTCTTTCCAAAGGGCAGCCGTCGTTCCCCGCGATTATGAATGGCGACACGCACCAACAAGAAAACGGAGTTGAAGCTGCAGCTGCAGACGCTCTGCCAGACGTCTCTGGTGACGGGCAAGTGTCCGATAAGGATGCTGCAGAGGATGCGGACGTCACCATGACAGATGCTGAGACTGTTGGCCAAGACGTATCTCCTCTGGAGGGTGGAGAAGCACCCCAAGAAAATGCTGGAAAAGACGCAACGACTTCAAGTCCCCAGGGGAAGAATAAAGGCGAAGATCAGGTCGACAAGACCAATCCACCAGTGGAATCAAAAGGCGAGTTGCAGAATGGCGGGTCAGCTCACAGAGGGAGTGGGAGCAAAGAGCCAGCCGATACAGATCCATCCCAGGCTCCTGAAGCAGCAGCAGCTGCTGCCGACGCTCATCGACAGAAGGATCTGCCAGAGGCCAGTACAGCGCAAGATGGCCGCGACGCCTCTGAAGGATGGGATCAAGCGTTCGTGCATCCCTTGTTCATTGCACCCTCAGGGGCGAAACCAAATCGGGATGTCGGTCTGCCTGACCAAGAAGCCGAAGACATCCGACGGCTACTTGCACTATATGTGCAGAAGCAGGAGGAGGTGTGTCGTGGCGCGAAAAGATTGTTCCTGGGCCTTCTCAAGGCTGAGAAGCTACGCAAGGACGTGCTTCACTGGTCCAAGGCGGAAGCGCATTCAGGAGTCAACCGGGACATGTCGGACGGCGAGGACTGGTACGACATGGAGGAATGGGGGTTGACAGAGAACCTTAAGAAGGGACAGGACGAGGAGGAGGAAGATACCCAGACGACGGGGAAGAAGACCAGAAACCGCAAATAAGGGCCGTTGGTTTCTTGTGCGAATGGCGGAGCCTTGATTGAGATAGAACGGATGATAATGACCCCTGGTTTTTGTTGAGACTTTTTAGGCGTTCAAGGGCGGCGTTTTGGAATAAACCGCAGCCAAGGCAGGCCCTGAGGCCGCCAGAGGAGAGCGCATGGTATCGCACTTAGCTTAGCAGGTCTTGTTAGACATGAATTATCGCATCATTTGTCTTTCCGAGTTCTCTATCGAATGAGAGAATGAGTCTGTCAAGTTGTCGGTTTTGCGGGGGGTAGATGTCATGTTGGTGGATAACAAAGCGTGAATCTTGAACCCCAAGGGCCAGGCCTAAGTTAGCCTGAGGGTCCAGGCGCTGAAGCGCTTCCACTTGCCGTCGTTACTAGCTCCGGCCCCCCCAAATTATGACGCGGTGGCCGGTTCCCTCTTGTTCCATACCCGGCTTCTCTCTTGTTCCATGTGACAGCGCAAGCCAGCTTCTTACACCAACCGTGTTTTGTTGCAAGCGGGCTACGAAACAAAGACGTCTATTCCCTCTCCCCCTCTGAGCTGCCTGTCTTGTCTTGTTTGCTCGTGTATTGTGAATCCGCTGCATCAGTGACCGCGATATCCTCTTTTCCAAGCATCATGGCTCCCATTGTGAACGATGTCGCGCAATATGTCGACTTGAGCAAGCAGAGCTTGCTGGGTGAGTGTTGCCAGCCTGGCCCTGAGCTCTCCCAGGCCCCGGCTCAACCCCATCTCTTGTGTCCATTGGGTCTGACTTGAGTGTTTCTTTTGCCCCTCTTCAGTGTCTGCGTGCTCTATTGCCTTTAACCCTCTCTTCTGGAAGTGAGTCGCCTGCTGTCTGCGTGATTGAATCCCTGTGCTGACTTGTTGCCCGCAAGCATCGTCGCTCGTCAAGGTACGCGGAAGCTTCACAGCTCCTAGCTTAACCCGCGAAAGAGACTAACCCTCGACGCGTGTATAAGAATACCACAACAAGGTCCTGACCAAGCTCTTTGGCGGCAACTCCAAGGCTGGCTGCTATGCCCTCGCTGCCACCATCTTCTCCCTCGGCATGGTCCGCGACTACATCTACAAGGGCGCCATCGCTGAGCAACCCTCGCACCCGCTCCTCCAGAACCTCTACGTCCAGGCCGCCGCCGTCACTCTCTTCGCCGTTGGGAACGTGCTGGTCCTCACATCTACCTTGCGTCTAGGCATCACCGGTACTTTCCTCGGTGACTACTTCGGTATCCTTATGGACGAGATGGTGACGGGCTTCCCTTTCAACGTGACCGGTTCTCCCATGTACACTGGCTCCACCATGAGCTTCCTTGGTACGGCTCTGTACTACGGCAAGCCCGCCGGTGTCCTTCTCACTGTCTGGGTGCACCTCATCTACAAGATCGCTCTGCAGTACGAGGACCCGTTCACATCTGAGATCTACGCCAAGCGCGAGCGCGAACGTGCTGCAGGCAAGAAGCAGAACTAAACGATTAGTTCGCACGCATTTGTACTTTGACATATCCTCTTATACGAATGTAAAGATGCTGCATACTATTTGCAGCACCCTGCCGTGAAAGACGGTACCATGCTCTGGACTATACCATACAGCATCAATCAGCGAGCATCTGCGGGCATCTGCGACAAGTTTGCACAGGAAAGCTACGCCTTTCAACAGGCCGGGCGCCTCTCAACAGGCGAAAGGGAGTTTTCGGGGATTATCAACACCAAAAAATCATGTTATCGACATCAACCGGTCGACGGGAAATTGCATTTCACGTTATACACCAACACTACTCACAGCATCGCAAATAAAGATACAAATTGAATACTAGGAAACCAACTCGTCGAAAATCTTTCGGCATTGACAGCAGACTCCGTTTACCGTCCGATCCGATCCGTCCAGATATTTCATGTTCCCGTCCACAGACACACATTCAGCACCAACAATCGACTCGAGACTTTTGTCATATTCTGCGTGAGCTCGGCTGTTTGGTCAACATAGGCACATCTTGCTTGGGCTGACTTGGTCGGAAAGATATTGTAGGGAGCGAGTGAGTTGATGTACAAGTTACCTCTGTTGCCACTTTGCTCATCGGGCTTCCTCCCCGCGTTGGATGGGTAAAGGTGACTGAGACGTCCAAGGGCGGACATCGCACTGAGAGATACAGAAAGGAACTGGTGACACTTCGTTATACATAAATCTAGAAAGCCTCGTAGCTCGTCTGGCTTCGTATCATTCGATTCGGAAATCTACTCTACATTCCGTTAACCCCTATCGACATCTTGCAAGGGCCAGGTTGAACTCTACTATGCCATCATAAACACGCCTCCGCACGCCAACTCATTTTCCATCCCAAAAACCACGGCCAAGAAATCCAACGCCCCAATATTCACCTCGTCAAGATACCCTCTACTGCTCCGACGGCTTCTCGTCGGGGAGGAGGTCAACGGCCGAAGCCTCCACGGGCTTTTTGGCCGAGGGCTCTGCCTCCTTCTCGGCAGTGCGGAGAGCGAGCTTCTTCTGCTTCTTCTTCTCCTTGGCAGCCTTGTTAGCCGCGGCCTTTTCCGCTTGGAGAGCCTTTTGCTTCCGGATCTCCTCGCCGCCAAAGGCCTCACGCCACTCGTCGAGTTTTGAGGCGGGGATCTGTGTGAATAGCAGCTTGGGCTCGCCAATCTTCTGGCCGGGCTTGACAAGATCGCCTGTCCAAGTGTCGGGAATGGAAATGAGGCCCGGGCTGCCGATCTGCTCCAGGATGGACTCGGCGGTGGAGGGCATGTAAGGGTGGACGGTGCTGGCGAGGAGCTGGAGGTGGTTGATGCCGAGGCCGATGACGGCGGCACAGCGGTCTGGCTCTTCGCTCAGGAGCTGGTTGTTGAGCTTGCTGTCCTGGAGCAGCTTGTTTCCGAGGGCAGAGATATGCATGACAGAGGCCAGACCAGCACGAAGCTTGATGGCGTCGAACTGGGTGATAAAGGTCTGCAACGCCTCATTCACCTCCTTCTTGTGCTCCTCGAGGCGCTCGTCTGTGTACTTTGTGTAGTCGGGCACGACACCGTCCAACTTGGCCTGGCAGAACTTGAGAATTCGCTGGTTCAGGTTACCAAGGTTCTTGAGTAGGTCGTTGTTGTTGGAATCAATGAACTCTTGCCACTTGAATTCCGAGTCTGAAGACTCTGGTCGTCTCGACAGGAGGTAGTATCGCCAGACATCAGGATCGATGCCAGTCTCCTTAGCAGTGTTACCAAACACGCCAACACCTCGGGACTTGCTGAACTTTCCGCCCTCGTAGTTGAGGTACTCGGTTGTCGACATCTTGTGGACCTTGGTCCAGTTCTCTTTTGTTCCGAGCTGGGCGGCAGGGAAGATAATGGTGTGGAATCTATGCAATTGGTGTCAGTAGGTTTCGCTGGTTGTAGAGCCGCATCCCGGTGCAGATGCTTGTCCGCCCCTGCTATACGCATGTATCCTAGGTCAGGAGAGGGTACTCACGGCACATTGTCCTTGCCCATGAACTGGTAGAGCTTGACGTTCTCGGGATTCTTCCACCATTTCTCCCAGTTTGTGCCATCCAAGTCATCGCCATCAGTCAAGTTCTTGGTAATCGATACGTAGCCAATGCAGGCATCGAACCAGACGTAAAAGACCTTCTCGGCATATTCTTCATCGCCCAGACCGTCGAGTCCTTTGGGAATAGGGACACCCCACTTGAGATCTCGGGTGATACCGCGAGGTAGCAGGCCCTTGTCGATCCATGACTGAGTGATGGAGGTACAGTTGGCGCTCCAGTCTCCCTCCTTGCTGCTATTGTGGAACCAAGGAACAAGCAAGTCTTTGATCGCATCCAGGCGCAGGAAAAGGTGCTTGGTCTTTCGCTTCTCGGGGGTAGTACCGTCGACCTTGCATCGGGGGTTGACCAGCCAGCCAGTGGCCTTGGCTTCGACGTGGTCGTCGTCAGTGGCGTTGGGCTCGCGCTCCTGCTCGAAGGGGTCTAGAAGTCCACCACAGGCATCGCATTGGTCTCCGCGAGCACCGAGGTCGTGGCATATGCTGCATTCTCCCTCGACGAACCGGTCGGCGAGGAACTTGCCATGGGCGGGGTCAGTACAGAAAGGCTGCGTCGTCTCACGCTCCTCGATGTAGCCGTTCTCCCAGAGCCTTCTGAAGATCTGCTGGACGATCTGGGTCTGTTGCTCGGTCGGTGTTCGGCCGAAGATGTCAAAGTCGATTCGGAACCAGTCGTAGACTCCCTTGTGAAGGGCGTGGTACTTGGCGCAGAGGTCGGCGGGCGAGAGACCTTCCTCCAGGGCCTTGGTCTCGGTAGCGGTGCCGTATTCGTCGGAGCCGCAGATGTAGATTGTGTTGTGGCCACGGGCCCTGCAGTAGCGAGCAAAGACGTCGGCAGAAAGGACACTGCCGATGATGTTGCCCAGGTGAGGAATGTTGTTGACGTAGGGCAGGGCACTGGTGATGAGGATGTTGCGTTTGCCCTCTTCGGGTAGTACGGGCTTTCTGGAAGCCATAGTGGGCAGCTTGGGGTCGCAATTCTCGATAGACCGATTCGTATGTGATAAAGTGCGATTTGGGGTCGAGGAATGGCGAGTGTTGGTGAGTCACAAAGCCGCCATAACGCCTTTGATGG
>JABEYC010000285.1:0-108777 GCA_013266195.1 Fusarium zealandicum
ATGGGTATCTTTTAACCAATCAGAGCTTCTAAAAGCAGGGGTCAGTTTATATTCCTAAGGACCCGCTTATTCCTCCACTTTGTGGAGCAGGGGTCACGCCAACTTAGTGGGCACAGGTCAGTTTATGTACATCCACCGACAAAAGGCACAGAGCTTTTGTTGGCTGCTACTCTGATGGAGTGTGTGTACATCCTATCCCCTTTGGGTAATCGTGCCATGCTAGACCTACCATGACTTCCCATCCCATCCCCTCAGCTCGTCCCTTCTCGCCTATCTTATTGCGGGAAGATCACCAGCCCAAGAAAAGACATGCACCCCCTTGTCAACCTTGCTTCCCTCCTTCAGACAGGGAGAAAACAAGCATGCGCGGCATCTTACTCTCCGGTAAATCATACGCATGCACAAGACGAGCCAACCTGCAATCTTTCTCGCCGACATGATCTCGAGCATCTCAGAGCTGCATATGCTGTTAGAGCGGGGTCAATTGGGGATATTACATCTCATAGCATGTGTCCACTTGCTCTTCCATCACTTGTCCTTCTTGGGTCGTTTACTAATGATACCAAATCACCTCAGGACTTCCCCATCGTTGCACATAGTATACGAAACGAGAGGCGCCCGTCATACGCTCGTCACTTTACAGAATCAAGACTACCACATACAGAACTATTGCTTTTTTACTTCTGGCAACTCGCTTTCCAATAGGCGTTTGAAACAAGATACCACACCGTTTCGTGCTCCCAGCGCTCCGCTCCTCCTGGTGTACTAATCCTAGACGAGGGAGAATGGGATCTTCCCCACGTGCTCTAGATGGCCTCACCAAACAGGGGTGACGCGATCGGAGTCGAGTAATTTGTTGATTGAACGCTTGTTAGAGTGTTGTTGATGCTGGCGACATACGTACAGCGGAACAGCGTGGCAGAGCATCAAAAGGTTGCACTCGGCCCTCGAGTCGCAAAGTCAATTCCTAGCTCCCCTGCACCAATTCAGCCATTCAGCCATTCGCTATTCACCATTCATAGCGCGTCCAACAGTCAGCCCGAAACTTGGAAACCAGCCGTTTGGGCCTTACTAGCGAGCATGCGGTGCGGCAGGCTTTCTGGCGTCTCAGCAAGTCCAGCGCTAGATTCAGTCTGAGACAATGCGATGCACCAGATACCAGCAGCGTTCACTCTGATTTTGTTCAGCGCTCATTTTGTTCGCAGAGTTAGTCAAGAGTCCGGACTTTCTTGTTGTCTTCCAGGCATTGGTCTGAGTCTGCCCTTGACGGTTGCCTGATACCGTATCTCACCGCTACACCTTAGAACAGAATACCATTGGGTATTGGGTTTCACGGGCGATAGACAGCTCATGCATAACTAGACATCCATGTGTCCGGTGAATGACTTTCTACCGACTATCAATTCGTTGCTACAACATTTCGCCGCATAGGTTACCGAAGCACTGGACCTTTTCATAAGCCCCATCAGCATGCCATTGGTTTCATACGGGAATAGACAAAATGATATCATTAAAAATACTACTAAACCCATGACCGTCTCGCTGCCCAGTTACCGTTTGGACACTCTGGTCGGCACTCGATCGCCGTTGTATCGAGGCTGCGTGGCTGCCTTGCCATTGCCATTCCGACTGCTGCGGGAGGTCTTTGCCATAGGAGCCTTCTTCTTTCTCTTGCTTGTCAGTGCCAGAAGCGTGCTAAGGGGCAATAACAGGATGCGCAAAAGTGCCTTGAAGGGAAGAAGAACCATGGCGGTGATGGACTCGATCGCCCACAGAAATGCGTTCTTATGTGACACACTGTTCTTTGCGGCACTCGCAGCAAGGGCGATAGCGTCATCCAGTCTTGCATCCATACCAGCGAATCGCGACTCTGTCTGGAATTGGAGAAGTGTCGCTTTCTTCTCGTAACGACGCACAGCCCTGTTGAGAGCATCGAGCTCCGGCTGGATGGCATTGCGCACATCGCGTGCCACGGCATTTTCATGTTGTTTCCCCTTGGCCGACTCCTGCTTGGCCCCTTGGGTCGGGGAGGGCTCTTCGGTGGACATGCGAGACTCCAGTCGTTCCAAGCGTGCAAGGGCCGCTTCCAGCTGTTCCGAATTGTTATTCCTTTGGACGCCGACGCCGGAGGGACCTCCTTGTACCACTCGCTGTAAGTGAAGGGTTCGTGACTGGAGCAGCTTGATCATGTGGGAGAGGACGCGTAGCTCGGATACGAGCAGGAAGATAGTTAGGTTGTAGTTGGAGACGAGACCCTCCGAGGGACGGCTAAGCTGCGACCGGATGGCGTGTAAGAGGTAGGCGCCGATAAGAGGAAGCAGGAAGCATGAGGCGAGTGCGGTGATCTCGTAAAAGTAAAGTTCTGCCAGCGCGGCCTGCTGCTCAGATGTAGGCTGCCTAGTGTATAGCTCTTCCTGAGGCTCTAGCTGTGACTCCTCCTCCTCCGGTACGTGATCAAGAGGCGAGGGATGAGCCGGGGCCGGGGCCTGAGGGCCCGAATCTGCATCGCTATCCTCTTCGATGACACTTTCAGCGGTTGTCTCATGCTGTATCCGTACCTCCTGGGCTGAATGGTACCAGTTCCTGTTCACGAGAGTGAGCAAACGCCAATATTGGAGCTCAGTTGGCATGCGCCACCTCGTAGACTCACCATGGCTGCGTTACAGACCAGTGTAGGAAAACACCAGCCAGGCCAAGAAGCATGACATCCGTGACGACAGCGCTTCCATTCTTAAACAGAATCCCCGCAAGAGCCGGTAAGAGAGCAAAAGCTAAGGACAGAGATGCCAAGGATGAGGCTTCGCCCGTTGGAGAGACCTGCTCGCGGATGCTGGGATCTCTGGGCTGAGGATTCAAGATATCGCGAGCCTCGCTAAGGCTGTACTCTGAAAAGTTGGAGCTACGACGGGGCGGAAACGTCTCAATGGCAGGCGATGAAGTGTGCGGCCGTCGAGCGGCAACGTCCTCGGCGGCGGAAACGGTCATTGCGCGTCGGAGCCCGTGGCCGGAGGGCGGGGCAGCGCTGACACCGGAGCTCAGGCCGGCAGCGGGCCTCCAGCCGGAGGTTGACGTCGTATTATCGTCCGTCATCGAGCCGCTGGGTTGACGCGGGGTCGCCTGCTGAAACGCTACTGTGCGCCGGCTGCTACCGTAGGGCGAGGCGTGATTCGGCGTCGCGAGATGAGGATGACGGGGACAGCTAGAGTTGGGCGGAGGTGAAGGCGGCGCATGAGCGGAGGTCACGCGACAGAGCTGAAGGACGCGGGAGAGGGGAGCGAGGAGAGACGAGAGACGAGAGACGAGAGACGAGACAGGGAGGGGGAAGAGGGCAGTGAAAGCGTTGTGCGACAGTCAAGGCGAGGATGGAATGTGGTGGCGATGACGGCAAGTTCGTGGTGCTGTTGAAGATGAAAGTGATGATTGGCCTAAGACGTCACTTGCCGTCAACGGAGGTTGAGCTGAGCTGAGCTGTACTGTACATAGGCCGTAGCTCTAGCGCTGGGCATCTCTTTTTGGGGCGGGAACGTAGAGGCCGGGGCCGTCTTCAGCTGCTGCAACCGCCCCGTGTTAAGTGGCATTGGATCTGTCCAGAGTTCCAAAGTTTGATGGCATCTAGCGATGTTGCTATCTGATTTGACCATTTATGATGGGCGTGTCTCAATTCGGCTCCCGAGCCTTGCCGATCGCCATGCAAGGGAAGATGGCGGCAGTGCTAGCTTGGGGGACGTCAATGGATGGCATGCACGAAGCCACGTTCTTTGTCTAGGGATATACAAGTTGAGAGCTCGTGATGCTTGGGCATCATGTCTAAATCATCGAGGGGGAGAAAAAGAGATAGACCTACTGGACTACAAAGTAGTTTAAGGACCACAGAGTAGATCCCTAAGTAGGTAACGTATATATGGATATCAAAGGCAAGTAGACGCCATGGGAACGGAACATGGGGAAAGCAGAAATATCGCTGAGGTAGCTGACAAGGCGAATGAAAAAGTTGAACATTTCCATTTCAGAAAGCTACGAGATTGCGCTAGTTTCAACGCCCTGTCTCTCGCTCTCTCGTTCCATCATTCAACAATCGCAACGGATGCTGTGCATTCCGAGTACCCCTTGAGCTCTCGAAAACACTATAAGACAACCATAACCTCAACTGGTGTGACGTCAGATCTCGGCTCGCGATGGAACAGCCAAGTCAAGGGCTCAATCTTCAGCTCGAGCCTTGGGAGTCTGAGTGTTCTCGACATGGTTATCGCGAAGCGGCCAGAGAGTATGGGCGCCGCATCTGGTACCACTGCAAGATTATCTTAGTCGAACCTTTACGGCTTCGCCCGTAGCTTTATGGTTGGGGTCCCCTGTTGAACTCCGTGGCATGACAGCAATACGCCTCTTTCTTTCCTCCATGAAGGTCGTTGAACCTTGCGGGCAGGATAAAAGACAGATATCGACGGCGTTCATCCGAACTCGAGACAGGGGCAACTCAGGAGGAATGGCAGCACCTAACGTATCGGCAACTCCACCAGCTATTGATAATATATGCACTCTATATTACAATTATGCAGGGCGACGCACAGTCAGGGATCTAATATCACAACATATCAGGCCCTCGCCGCTTGCAGGAGAGCATCTCGGGGACATGGACTCGGACCTCGCTAGAAGAGCAGCAGCAAACGAAACGTTGGCCTCATTGTCGTCCCGCGTTGAAATGAGAGCCGCCATGGCGTCATTGGAGACACCCGAGCATCCCATCCCTTGATAGGGTCCAATCGTGAGAACAAACCCCCCCTGGTCGCGAAGCCGTCGCCTGTCAAACCAAGGATAGGAGGGGCAGAGCCAGGAGATGCGGAAGCCCCTGGTTTGAAGATTGGAGATGGAGATTTGATGACGGGAACAGACCGCCAGCACATGCATAGGGGGCCAAAGAATTGTCCGTGTGACGAGGGTCTCGGCTGGCTAGTGGGCCGGTTTATTAAAGTGATTGCTTCGCCCGGTATCTCTGTTGGGGAAGAAGAAGAAGAAGAAGAAGAGGTTTCCACGTCGTCGACATCGTCATCATCATCAAACTGCTTCTGGGACCAAATTCGGATTGACATTGCTACGTAAGGGTACAGTGTGCCGTTCGCCTTATGCCGGGTACGACAGGTCCAAGCGAGCGCAGATTACCGGCCTGATTGACTAGGACCGAAAACTTGCACGGGATTTCCGAGATCACCAGGAGAAGGAAAAAAGAAACAACCGAAGTTAAAGTCAAAGAGATATGTAATAAGGTTGAGGAAGCATCGGATCTCTGACGTTGCAAAGACACAAGAAGTCATCCATCTCTCTTCAACCCAACAACCGCCCCTTTCAACCCATTTTCACAGACATTTATACACTCAATTTCCCCAGATCGACAACCTGCCCGGAAAGAGCCAGCTGAGAAGCCCGCCCTGTAGCGGTTAAGGATGCTGGTTTTCAGGGCATCCAGCAGCCCTTTTCCCACTGAACCCTGGTCCCTATCACCCCCAACCTCCTCGCGTTATTGGTCCAGCGACGACGGATTTCTCCTTGACGTTGGGTCCCTTGATTGCCTCCCTCCTTCCTATTCTCCTTCTCCTTTGCTCGCTGGCAAATCTCTTCCCCGCTACCGCCCGACAGTCGACGAAACTGACCAGGACGACGACAAAGACAACGACGAGCTCGCCGCCATTTGTCCTCCCAGTCTTGGCGCGACCGACCATTCGAACCCAGGGACAAATCACACTCGTCGCATTCCTTCACCCGCGTCATCCTCTGCTTCTGCGTCGGCGTCTCCACGGCACCCTGTTCTCCGCCAACGCCGGCTCCGTGCGCTGGCAGCTAGCGTCCAGTCCCTTAGACACGACCAGCAAGACGTCGCCGACGACGCCTTCGTCCTCGACCAAGACCACGGCTTCCACTCGGCCAGCACTCACGTTCACGTGAGACGGACGTCGCCATACCTCTCCTGCGCGGTCGTCTCGGCGGCCGTGCCGACACCCTGCTTCCCACGGATCCTCCGACTCCCCGACCGACCCCCTCCAAGCCCGTCCCGGCCACCGTAGATGCCCCGGGCAACCCTCAATTCTTGACCCTCGATCATCCCAAACCCGCATACCCCGGAACCGGCCCAACCTCTGCGAATCTAGCCACTGTCGCCACCGCTGCCGCTCTGCACCCTCAGCACCCACCTCGACGGCCCATCGATAGTCATCAAGAAGCCGCGTCCCGGCAATCACCTTTCCGGCCTCGGCAGGCCACTCCCTCTATACGTCGCGCGCGTCGACTATCTGCCGTCCGCCTTTGGAACCCCACAAACTCGACTCCTCGACCGCACATCTATCGTAAACGCCGTCCTTCAACACCGCCTCCTCCCTCTGTTCCTCTCCAGCATCCCACATTCGAGGCATCGCAGCCGCCTGATCCCGCAGGAGCCGGTCCTAGCGATTACCCCCTCCTCACCCTCCCCGAGCAGCGTCAGACGAGACACTCTATATCGACCCGCGCCAGTCTGCAGGTTGATCGGACGGGGAGTAGTGACCCACGAGTGAGCCTGCCGACATCAGTCCGCGCATCTTACGACGAGAAGAGATCGAGAAGGGGTGTTGCCTCAGCCGGAGAATCCGAGCCCCGTACCAGCAGTGACAGAGTTGGACAGGGTAGCTCTGCCGAAAATACGCCTGTCAAACTTGACAAGGGGAAGGGGAAAGCTGTCATGATGCCTGATAACGAAGATCCCACACCGTCTTATAGCAGGGACTTGGAGCGAGGTCCAGATGTCATGGACCCGCGCGTCTCCAACGTCTCGGCTGGGGACGGCATAGGATCCGCCATATCATCGACAAACTCGTCCATCATGGGCGAAGATGTCGAGCCAGACGCGGCTGGAGAATGGGGACCTCAACATCCGTGTTACCCTCACTTGAATCCCCACGTCCCCATGGACTCGCCCGACTATGTGAACACGCGCATTATCCGGATACATCGCGACTGGTTGATCGAGGGTGATTTAGCGCCTACGTTTTCTAATCTCTATCCTGAGATCCTGGATCCTGCTGGACTGACCGAACAAGAGTTCCGCCGAATCATCGAGAAGCTCAATGGCGAGCTGGTCCCGGCGTTTAACCCATATGGAATGAGGAATATCGTGGATAACCTGCTTGGGCTGGTAACGGGCTGGCTCTGGGATGATTTCGGCCTGACTGGCACCAAGTCTCGTTTGAACAACCTCGAGAAATGGATTGCGCAGTGGAATCGCGATGTGGAAAAGACAATGGGATCCGAGGACGGGGCCATGGCGCCAAGGCTTGTGCCCCTTCGAAGAACAGGCTACATGACGGTAATGCTCCCTATTCTGTGTTGACAAAGGCAAATCGCTGATAGTTCTCGACAGCTTGACATCCAGATCCCAGATCCAGAGATCGCTCCAGCTCCCAGCACGACCAACCCCGGCGACTCAAGGACAGCCTTGCCCCTGGAACCCGTTCCCGCCATCATGGCTTGATCGAGGAACTCTACCTTTCAAACATATTTCCGACCGATTAGCCTACGGCTCGTCAATTGCTTTTGACTCTACCTTCTTTAATACCCTGACGACGAACGAGAAGGCTCCCTTTGATGAATAGGGCCCTCTTCTCTTAACGAGCTACACATAAGCCTGTCTATACCCGCGGACTTGCAACATGTTTATTCCTTTGCCCGGTTTTTGATACCATTACACATCGCACGGCGTTTCCCCCCTGGACGGATTCACTTGTCTTGCATGAAATGTCTTTTCCTTGCTCGCAGAAGACTTGAGTCTAATTTTGTTCCCTCTTTCTTGGATTTGCTATAGAAAAGTTGCTGGCTGCGTTGGATGTCGTTGATGAGGATGGATGATGGCTCCCAGGCTCATGACACCTTGGCCGAGCGAAGCTGGGAGCGAGTATTTTAATCTGCGTAATTGTGTCACTACCTATATAATTCCCACGAT
Organism: Fusarium zealandicum; assembly: GCA_013266195.1. Taxonomy (NCBI): domain Eukaryota; kingdom Fungi; phylum Ascomycota; class Sordariomycetes; order Hypocreales; family Nectriaceae; genus Fusarium; species Fusarium zealandicum. The sequence continues at coordinate 7,964 of JABEYC010000285.1, forward strand.
GCACCTTGTTTGACCACGTTTTGTCATCTGCATTTGGTGATCTAGACATGACCAGGCATTTGAACGTGAAAACAGCGCTTCCAGGACTTGTCGGCGCCCTCCTCCGATGCCCGGATCCGTCTCCCATGGGACATGCAAAACTCGGCCCTCTCAGTGTCATGATGGCGGTAATAACGCGGGCCGACGGCGCCAAGCCCGCCGTAGGCGAATGACACAATACAATCCTTTCCAATCCATGTTACGACATCACGTTCTTTCTTCTCTGCCCATGGAGAGAATACATGTCGCGCCCTCGAGCCCTAGGAATCAATCATGTCCAGTCCCGACAAGCGCGGAGCCGCGGGCTGGGCGAAGAAGGCGGCAAACCTGGTTCTAGCTCAGTATCTCGTCATCGGGTTTGCAGTTGCCTGTGTCTTGGGCTATTACTTTCCCTGTATGTTTATTTCCCTCTCTTGTGCTGCTGTCACTCTCGGCTACTACTAGTACTCCAGAATATCTGTTGCTGACAAAAGTCCTGTAGCCGTCGCGCAGCATGGCGGAGTCATCCGCTCAGAGTATAGCATCCTCTACGGCGCCGTCGCCTTCATCTTCCTCGTCAGCGGGTTGCAGCTCTCGCCCGAGAAGCTGCGCCAGAATGTGACGAATTGGCGGCTGCACATTCTCGTACAGGGGATTTGCTTTGCCGTCATTCCGGCCATTGTACTGGGTGCGTCTATATATGCCTTCTATGGTTGTCGAGAGAGGGCATGACTAACTTATATATACGGATATAGCCATTGTCCACATCTCCATCGCAGCTGGCGCCCTCTCCTCTCAGACTCCATCTCCTCCCATTCTCATAGGCCTTCTCACGACCGCCTGCTTACCTACCACCATCGCCTCCAACGTGGTCATGACACGTTCCTCGGGCGGCGATGACGCCGCCGCCATCATCTCCGTCGTTGTCGGCAACGTTGCCGGTGCCTTTCTCTCTCCGCTACTCATCTATGGCTTCTTCCCCTCGGGACATGGCGAGGCCTTTGACGAGTGGCGGCCCGCCAGCCCGGCGACCCTCGGCCATATGTACGCCGATGTCGCCAGGCAGCTCGGCCTCAGTGTTGTCCTCCCTCTTGCTGTCGGCCAGACCGTGCGGTGGATGTGGGAGGAGCGTACCGTCAAGACGCTGAACATGCTCAAGCTGGCCAAGGTCTCTACTCTTTGTCTCGTTCTGCTTGTGTGGACGACCTTCTCGGGGGCTTTTGGGACAGGTGCGCTGAAGGATCTGTCGACGAGCAACATCCTCTTCAACGTCTTTATGAATGTCGCTCTATACGCCGTCTTCACCGTGATATGCTTCTACGCAGCACGACCGCCCGCGGGCTTCACGGCACGAGTTTCGTCTTCTTGGCTCGGAAAGGTTCTACCTGGTGCGTTTCTGCCCAAGCGTATGTCAAAGGAGCAGACAATCGCCGTGTGCTTCTGCGGAGCGGCCAAGACGACCAGCTTGGGTATTCCGCTGGTGAGTGCCATGTGGGCGCGGGCCGATGATCTCACGCGAGCGTATATACAAATCCCCGTGCTGTTGTATACAATCGAACAAGTATTTATGGCTCAGATGTTGGTCTATGTTTTCCGCTGGTATATGCGGCGTGGAAACAAGGAGAATGAAGAAGACGACGAGGCAGAGCAGAACAGCATTACTAGAGAACAACGAGTTGCCGAAGTGCAGCCAGAGGAAGTTGGTACTCCGGGGCGAGTTCATCAAGAGGAGGAACAAAAAGAACAGCGCGGATAGGAGAACCCACCTCTCATTCGCCCACATATTGCCCAAACTAAGTATATATAGAAATTGGAAACACCAAAAGCGAAATCATCCCGTAATATCTGCAATATACATATAAACTGCATGCAATTAATCCAAGTTATTCATCTATCCGTTCATCTCTTCATATATTCCAGGCCAAATAATCGTGAAAAGGATGATTCCAAGAACATAATCCATCTCGCACATATCCCACAGTTTTGTAACATCGTTCAACACGTTTACCGCTTCTCACTTGCTCTCCCCGTTGGTGCTCTTGTCTTTCTTCACAAGGCTGTCGAACAGGGGCTCCAGGCACTGGGCGCTCTTCTTGGGGTGGCGCTTCTGGTCATGCTCGTAGTCCACGTAGGTGACACCAAAGCGAGTCTCGTAGCCCTCGGCCCACTCAAAGTTGTCCAGGAGTGACCAGGCAAAGTAGCCGTGAACGTCAACGCCGTCGAGTGTGGAGGCATCGGTCATGGCCCTCACGTAGTCGTTGAAGTACTTGACACGGAAGTCGTCCTCGAGGATCTTCTCCTTGGGCATGTCGTTCTCGCCCTTGATGCTGGTGCCGTTCTCGGTCACGTACATCTTGGGGAAACCGTAGCGCTTGGACAGCCACACAAGCAGGTCGCGGAAGCCTGGAGCACATGGTCGCAGCCAGGTGGACTGTGTCTCGGGGCCAATACAGTCACCACGGTGGTTCCAAAAGTGCAGCTCAAGGTTGCCGAGGAAGTCTTCTGCCGGTGCTTCTCCCTCGCGGTGCTTGACGTAGTTGGCAGTATAATGATTCATGCCATAAAAGTCGTTAGAGCCCTTGACAAGGGCTATCTCCTCGGCGGTAAAGGTGGGAAGGCGGTCGCCGAGCTGAGCACGCATCGAAGCAGGGTAATCGCCAAGATAGATAGGGTCGGCGAACCAGGAAGTGGCAAACTCGAGCTTTCGGGTAGCAGCCTCGACATCTCTCGGGTCCTTGGGGTCCCAAGGGAATGTGGCGTCGCCGTTAAGGGTGATGCCGATTTCACCACCGTCCTTGGGCTTGAACTCCTCACGGTAGACCTTTACGGCGCGGCCATGGGCAACAAGGAGGTTGTGGCCGACGATCCAGGGCTCGCGAGACGAGTCACCAACATCAGACTTGGATCGGTCAGAGCAACGGCCGGGAGCGTTGGAGCCGGTGCTGTAGCCAAGGATGGACGAACACCAGGGCTCGTTGTGGGTGATCCAGTTCTTGCATTTGGGAATGGACTCGAAGACGACGCGAGCATAACGTTCGTAGTCGAGAGGAAACTCGGTGCGGTTCAGCAGGCCGCCGTAGCGACGGTCCAGCTCATCAGGGACGTCCCAGTGAAAGAGAGTGATAAAGGGGGTGATGCCGGCCTCGAGGAGATCATCAACGAACTTACGGTAGTGGTCAATTCCAGCCTGGTTGATAGGGTCCTCTCGGCCACCGAGGGGGATGATTCGGGACCAGCAGAGGGAGAAACGGTAGGCTTTGGCGCCAACCGACTTGAGCAAGGCAATATCCTCTGCGGTACGGTTGTACGAGTCGCAAGCGGTAACGCCTGAACTGCCATCGGCAATCTTGCCGGGTTTGTCGCAGAATTTATCCCAGTTGGTAGCACCCTTGCCATCCTTGTCGATAGAACCCTCAATCTGGTAGCTGTCATGACGGTCAAAGGTGGTTTCTGAATTGGGGAAGAGCCGGAAGAACTCACGAAGCAGTGGCAAACCCCCACTTGAAGTCGCTAGGGAGAGACATGTCTGGCAATGGTAGAGGTGGTGGTAGAATAATTGTCGTCTATAAGCTCGTCGACTCTGTGGTCAGGTTGGACGCCTTGGTCTGGGAACAAAGACACCGGCCGCAGCTGACGTTGACAACAGGGGAGGGGTCAAGAGAGGAATAGGTAGATGGACGAAAGGGGGTTTCAATGTAGGAGAAGAAGAGCAGGAGTCGTGTCTATTGAAGGATCAAGAGGCCATGTTATATACCCGACGTCGAGCATGGGTTGCTCTTCTATCTTCTGTCCATCCTCGTCCATCTCTGCGGCTTGGCGCTATCAAAGAGTCCGTGTCAGGTCCAAGGCAAGACTGATTGAGAGAGGATATACCTCATGTCGATGTATTTCGGACCGTCGTAGCCGTGGCGGGATCATCTGCCGCGAGAGCTAGGGTGGGGGATGCGAGGTTGTGAGAGGGAGAATGGAGGAAGGTGGTTGGTGGTTGGATCAACTAGGTAGGACGCCGAGGTACAGTACCTTGCCAACCTACCTACCTACTTAGGTAGCTGAGTTGTTGGAACAGCACCCAAGGCAACTGCTAATTATACCGCAAAGAGACGAGCTTTCGCTTCGTCTTAATTTTCATACTTGTTATCATCCTCCACAGCTCAGTTTGATCTGGCACTGTTTAATCAATTGAGTCTATTGCTCGCCGCATCTTCAGTTAAACTCGCTGGCGCTACACAGACAGTCCTCGAAATTGAGTCCTGGCCCTTCCCCTCTTTTCCTCGCACTCGCATGTACAAGCCCGAGGCCTTCCCTCTTCGTCAGACGATTCCCGCTCGTCTGGGTCTGCTCGAGCCTTCGGCCCGCCTCTCCGGCGCCACGACAGGCCGCCATCGCCAGAACTTCGGAACAATCCACAGTGTTTATCCTTTGCCTCTTTGGAGAAATCGAACGAGAAATGGGAGCAGGAGATGCGAGGCATCTATCGCTTAGCACGTGGTGTCTTGCAGGTCTGAAGATCTAGAGCCCTTTACTCCCAAGTTGTCTTGGTGCCGTGTTTCGCTGCTTCTTCTCTCTCGGTCCTCGTCTCCACTTTATCAAACGGCCCCGGGCTGTACTGCCCCGAAGTTCCGGGCTGCGAATGCTGCTAGGCCCGTAAGGCCCGAAACACCATCCGCCCAAAGCCTTGCCGTCGTTCCACACACACACAGTATCGCATTCTATCTAACCATCATTTCAAATTAGGTACTTACTGTTGGTCTACAGTTGTTCGGCCTTTAGACCCCTCTTTCACATGTTAAAACACCAATAGATTCTCTGTCCAGGTAGCGAGGGTTCGTAAAGACCCGGTCGATATCACTACCAAAAACCCATCATGACAGGTAACCAACTGACGGCTAACATTGAGATTACTCGCAAGATATGAGATAAGCAGCACTATATAGCACCAAGTCTTCTTTAAAGCTGCGAGGATGTATGGTTATTCATCACCACAGTATACAGGATACAGTGAGAGTTGTCAAGTTTAATGCACTCCAGGTACACTTCACATTTCCCCCCAACAGAGTCTGGAAAACCTCGGGCGCCCATGCCGCTAATCCATCACTGTCATCGCCTTGCCATTACAACAAATCTATCCTCACTCCTGAAGCTCCAATTCGAGATCAGTTTCCTCCAGTGACAGTATCACCCTCGTCCCTGTCCTGCAGTTTTCGCTTTCCAGGGTGCGACAGCTCCATGTCAACATCCTCTTCTTCGCCCGTCCCTTGAGCTTGACCCGCCTCGTCTCCGTCATCGTTCGCAGAGTACTCGATAATCTCCCACTCAACCCTGACGCTGCCATCCTGGGATCGTTTGACGCCCTGGCTGTGCCGCATGCTGCCCAGCCGCGTCCCCTCCACCAACCCGTCGAACCAGGGGACTCCGTACGACTGCCGCAGCGCTGTGTTCCTACCCACCACTGCCGCCGACTGTTCCGGTTCTGTCTCGGGTCTGTCCTCTTCCTCTGGGATCAAGCCCATGTCTTCCAGGTCTCGCAGGTCCTCCCTAAGCAAGCTGCCCAATGTGAGGTTGATATACTCGGCTTCGCTCCGGGGGTCCTCGGACCAGTACGACAGTGGTGTACCGCAGTAGCCGCAGAAGTGCCGTTTCGAATGTTGTTGGCTCGGGTGTGTGTACACGCGACGGATCAGGGTATGGGTCTCGTCGGGGAAGAAGGCGTAGGTAGTGCTATGGTACCATGAAAGCGGCACACGTATATAGGCGGCTAGTGGGGTCGCAAGAGGAATCTCTGCCAGCGAGAGTTAGCTTCAAGCCGACTGCAACCAAAGGCCACTTTAACAGCCAACGTGAATATCATTGAGTAGTGCTTCTTCGGGATCTGGGTTGACTCACGGTGGACGGGCTCTGTGTTGAACAGAACCTGTGCTTGAGTGATGCCATCTTGAGGCACAGCGATGATGTAACGGTTTCGACCGCATTGGCAGCCGCCCCGCAGTGGCCTGAGGGTGCTCATGGCTTGATCGGGAGGGCGGGTAGGAGGTTTCAAGCTAATATACGTATTTAGTAATGTCGCGATATGTTGAGCTTGGATAAGAAGAGGAAGAGGGAAAACGGCCCAAGTTTGGAGTGATGAGTTGGAATTTGTTTGCTGATCAGCAATTCCCGGCCAGCAGCTCAGGCGCCCGGGCATCCACCTCTTCCCGTCGCACACTGGGAGAGAGCTCCAGGCTATAGTGGGTGTAGGTGGGCTCGGGCTGTCAGTGACGACATCTTCAGTGACTTTCCGCTGCCAGCTGGAGCTGAGTTTCCACGGCGCTCTAGCTCTCCGTGGGGCTTTCTAGAATCATGGATGCCGGGTGGGGGAGAGGACGCTGAATGCCCCTCTCATGATTACCGGGATCCATAGATGGATCCGTCATGGCCAACGGAACTACCCTACGTGTACTTCGGATGACCAGGGCGACGTGTTTAACACAAGGACTCGCAATATAGTGATGGGCATCATTTGTGAGAACATCATTGTGTTAGAAAGGGATTTTGCAACCGGTTGTTTGGGAGATATTCAACTTATTGGTGTCTGTTTCTCTACCACTTGAGCTCATTCCATCCACACGTTAACTTGATCGCAGAAATGCTTCATAAAGTGACATTAAGTCTTTCACTCACACACATCTCTAATTATGTCGTCCGCCACCATTGACCTCCCCAGCTCAGCAATTCCCATTCCTCGAATTGGCTTCGGCGTCTACAAACTCAGGGGAGCAGCCTGTACAACCGCCGTCCTCGAAGCTCTCTCGGCAGGCTACCGCCATATCGACTCGGCCGCCCTCTACCGCAACGAGCACCTCGTCCGGGCCGCTGTCGAGAGCTCTGATCTGGCCCGCGAGGACGTGTTTCTGACGACCAAAGTCGGAAGCCCAAAAGCTCGCCGTGGCAGTGGCAATGGCCAAGCGGATGACGATGAGGTGTATCACAGCGTCGTGGAGAGTCTGAATCGGATCGCGGGCGAGGACGGCTATGTCGACCTGCTACTTATCCACGTGCCCGGACCATCCTCCGAACACCGAGAGAAGTTATGGGCTGCGATGGAGAGGCTTCGGGGTGAAGAACGAGTGAGGGCTGTTGGTGTGAGTAATTATCGTATACGGCACTTGGAGGAGATGCGAGAGTATGCTACTACATGCCCTCCGAGTGTAAATCAGATCGAGGTGAGTCATACATACAGAGCGACACTACACACATATCGGTTTCTGATCTACATTAGCTTCACCCTTGGTGCCAACAGCGAGACCTCGTAGCCTACTGCCAAACCCACGGCATTGTCGTTGAGGCTTATAGTCCTCTTGCCACAGGCGCTCGCTTGGATGATCCCACGCTCCAGCGCATCGCCACCAAGCATCACAAGTCACCCGCCCAGATTCTCGTTCGCTATGCGCTACAGAATGACTGGATACCCTTACCAAAGAGCGCAAACGTGGACCGCATCCGTGAGAATTTCAGCGTATTCGACTTTGCTCTCGATGAAGATGACATGGGGGCATTGAATGCGTTGGATGAGGGTTCAAGGGGGGCTGTGTTCCGGATGAATGTCGACTAAAGACTCAAGAGGATCGAGAATACTCATTGTAAGATTCTAGTACTAGGTTTACTCTGAGCTGCTCCAAGAAGGCCATGCTATATCATAAATAGAAGACAGTGTACCCAAGAACAATCCGACTCCGTTCGCTTGCCTGAGACTCTACTCTGCATTGCTTTACTTGCACCTATTGCCTGCCATGCTTGGCCCATTCCCTTAGCACGTTCTTCTTGATCTTGCCCGTGCTGGTCTTGGGCAGCTCATCAACGATTTCCACCTCCCGGGGAACCATGAAACGGCTAATGTCGCTTTGGTGCTTGGCCCAGGATATGACCGCATCTCCAGTCACACTCTTGCCGTCCTTGGTGGTGACATAGGCCTTGGGCCGCTCGCCCCAATGGGAATCCGGCACGGCGACGACACCAGCTTCAAGCACGTCGGGGTGCTGAACCAACATGCTCTCCAGAGCTACGGATGAGATGTTCTCGCCGCCCGAGATGATGATGTCCTTGGCTCGGTCCAGGATCTGGGCGCTGCCGTCGGGATGCCATACAGCGAGATCACCAGAGTGAAGGACGCCTCCCGCAAAGAGCTGACGGGTGGCCTCGGGGTCCTTGTAGTACTCCTTGGCGCACATGTTGCCGAGGAAGACGATCTCGCCAATCTCTTTGCCGTCCTTGGCGACGTCGATGAGAACACCCGAGGGCTGGTCTGGCTTAATGACGCGGATCGGGAGGCTGGTGATGAAGCCATGACCTTGCCGGGCCATCTTGGCATACTTCTCTTGAGGGGGCAGGTTGTCCCATGCTGGCAGTGTATAGCACTTGGTGATGGGACCGTACGTTTCTGAGAATGATCAGTATGAATCCATTGCTTTATCATCCGAGCTTGACGAACCTGTCATTCCATAGGTGTGCACGGGGATGAGATTGAGATTGGTCTACATGGTCAATTAGTCACTGTGTTTATCCTCGAGAGCTTCAGAACATACCATTTGCTCAAAGAGATGACCACTGGGAGGACTGGCCGCCACTGTGACCCTGACTTCTTGAGGGAGCTTCTCAGCTTCCTTGGATGCTACCAGCAGTGTATTGACTGTGGGGGCGGCGTTAAAGTGAGTGATGCCCTGCTCCTTGAGGAGTTTCCAGATGAGCGGATAGTCGATCTTTCTGAGACAGATATTTGTGCCACGAACAGCGACGGTTGACCAGGGAAATGTCCAACCAATTGCGTGAAACCTGCGGAGATGTACTTAGAGATTGCAATCCAAGGACCTTTTTAGGCTTGAGAACTTACATGGGAAGAGTCCAGAGATACCTACAACGTCCAATGTTGAGGCCAGACTCGATAATGTTTCCCATAGCAGCGAGATAGGCACCTCGATGGGTATAAACCACACCCTTGGGGCGGGAAGTAGTCCCGGAGGTAAAGGGAATGGCCAGCATATCATCCTCGCTCCGGGCTTGAGCGTGAAGACCAGGCCAGCCCAGGCTGCCATGCTCGGTATCATGCCTCAGACCTTCCAGGATGGCATCATCGAAGGGACCAGAAAGCTGACCCTCGGTAGCATCGGTGTCCTGGCAAGAAAGTCAGTCAATGGACTCAATAAAAGATGACATAGAAAATCCCACCATATCGACAATCAACGGCACGCTCTTGTGATTCTCCCGGTACACATCAAGCAGCCCAACAAACTCATTATCCACAATGATGCAGTCCACCTCGGCATAATCAAAGATGTAGGCAATGTCATCGTGCTTCAGGCGGTAATTTGCAGGGACAATAGCACCGCCCGCGGCGACGATGCCGTAGATGGACTCTAGGAACGCGGGCGTGTTGGGCGCAAGGACGCCGACTCGTCGGTAGCCATGCTTGAGGAAGTAGTAAGCCAGGCCTCGAGCGCGATCGGCGAACTCGGCGTAGGAGCGTCGCAAGACGGCGCCGTTGGTGGTTATATGATATATGGCCTCGGCATCAGGTTCAATGGCAGCGGCGCGCTCAAGGAATGTCGTGGGAGAGAGAGTGTGGAAGTTGGGAGGCGACGCAGGGTGAGGACGGAGGTGGTTGAGGATGGAGCGGATGCGAGACGGAGGGCCTGACATTTTGAAGCTCCAAAGATGTTTATATGTGGCTCTGTCTTGTTCTTGTATGCTTCGCAAGAGAGAAGAAGAGGAAGACGATTGAACGAGGTAGAGGTCAGGGGGGTAGAGAGCTTGCACAGTCCACAGCCGAAGATGAAGATACAGAGCTCCATGAACCGCGACGACGATTGCCTCCCATTTTCATAGCTCTTGTCTCGGTCCAGGCCGGCAAACACGGAGCTAACTCGGTTCTCCAACTTGTAGGGGGTCGAGTGCGCGGGCGGGCAGCGTAGCCGATCACACAGGGAGTTACCATATGGGGAAGAAGCTGGAGCACTTGGGGAGCGGAGGGGTCCCCGCACGGCAGGGGAGAGAAGGCCGGGGAACAAAAGTAGCTGACACCTGGGGAAATAATTACGTAGTAACAGACAAATATTGCGTTATGTGGGAGATCGAACCGGCCATCAGTCACTGGAGCAGTAGGTGCTGGACTGTCATCAAAGAGACAAGAGGGAAGTCAAGCAAGTACTTGCATCATCCTTAGCAAAGTACGTCCGCTTTGGTCAGTTGAAATAGGCTAGGCTCCGCCCCTAACGGAACCTGGATTTGCGGGGTAGTTAGCGCTGTGGGGGAAGCCACCAGAGGTCATCATCGGTCATCTCTGAGTAGCCCGTGATTCTGTTCCGCCAGTTACTGGTACGTACCTACATTGGGAAATTACTACGTTCAGTTGTTGTAAGCCACAGTGATACCTGAGGGATGGGAATATCCAGGTCTCAACTGCTTCATTGGCTTGCTGTGTTGGTAATGACGATGCGAGCTAAGATTGGCTATAGAAGTGCATTGTGCTCCGTCTGCTGTTTCCGAGCTCATGGTATCCTGCTACCTTGGGCAGCACAGCATATCGTTGGTTCGAGTCAACCGAGGATGCCGTCGTGATAATACCAAAGTGGCTGACATCGTCAAATGTGGCTTTGGCGTGGCACATGCATGCCCATACCACTCCTTCTCCACTTACTTCTGCAAGCCAATCGTGCGATTTCTAGGTTCAGGCACGGAATGCTTGGCCCAGAGCGGGAGAACGGGGGTTTATCAGTTGCTCTTATCGTGACCTGATGGCTCCTTATCCAGCGTCATCGCATCCCATCTTCATCTCCTTTTCTAGAGTCTATGCATATTTCACCCCTCATTTGTTGTTTATAGAAGCCTCCATCTTGTCGTCAAGCTTGTAATATACTTTGCACGAGCTGTGCCACAGACAGAAAGTGCTACCTAGAGCTCCTACTTTGGGCTGTTTTGACTTTGAGACACGCTGGCTCTTGCATCATTCATCAATGCAAACTCCCACTCGACCTGCCGAACAACCCGCGGTATGCTATGGCGCACCCTTTTCCTCTTTACCCCCCTGGGAACCTCTCTCTGAGAACCTCTCTGAGAGCCTCTCCGCGAGAACCTCTCTATCGCCTTTTCAGATATACAAAAGCTCATCATGATCGTCCATAGCTCAACCCAAAGATTCATGGCTTCCCGCAGCCCCTCGGACAGCGCTTCAGCTCGTCCTTCGGCCCCTCGCACCGCGTCCTATTCCCAGAAATCCAGAACTCCTGCTTCAAATAACGACGATCGCCTGCAAGTTCCCAAGCGAGCTCATACCTTTGCAAATACTACCTCAGCAGCCGAGACAACCAACAGTGCTGCTCCTCCAGATGCCTTTGAGACGGGCGAGCACTCCGACACCGACGATGGTATTGAGATTACACGCGCCTCAGTTGAGCTTGATATTCTTCCTATCGAGCTTGTCACCTTGACCGATAGGTAAGGAAACCTGAATGCATCCTCACCCCGTCTTACCCTCGCTAATTTCTGAATAGCTTCATCGAATCCTTAAACGCCAAGGTCCACCCTACTCCTCCTAGCATCGAAAGATCATCACAGAAATTCCAGGAATTCTACGCACTGGCGTCGTCACACATCAATACTCACATCAACGCCCTCGCCTCCAGGCAAAGCCGTGATGTGTCTCCCACGCCGTCCGCCTCTTCCATATCCTCCGCCGCAAACCTGTTACGATCCAAGGCCAGTGCGCTGAACGTCAAAGAGAAACCTAAAACAGAAGCCGAGCAGCAAATGATCACCGCTGATGAGTTGGCACACCGCAAGCGAGCACGAAAGGCTCTCGAAGCCAAGAGGTTATTATTGGAGGAGGCTGTCGAACGCAGGTTATGCGAGGGCATCTACGACAAGATCTACCGGCACAGCAGCACACAGGACGAAGCCCAGGACGACAAACTGCGGTCAAAGACAGCAGCTCTAGCATTGGTTGGAATCGGTCCAGCTGATCTGGGAATCGATCTCAACGCCGAAGCGGATAAATCTGTGGGAGCCACTGGGCCTACGGAAGAGGATATCAAACAAAAGCTGGAACCTGCCAGGCGGGATGTGATCATGATGACCCAGAAGAGATACCCGCTTGGCAAGCTCAACCATCTCAAAGCCGCCCACAGAAGCATTGTCGACACCCTCGCTTACTTTCATCCCTCGGCTTCTGCCGACGAGATCATGCCTATGCTCATCTACACTCTCATCACCCTCCCGCCCGAGAACCTTCACGTCATCAGCGACGTTCACTTTGTTCAAAACTTTCGGTGGGAGCCGAAGCTGACGGGTGAAGCTGCATACTGTTTGACCAATCTTGAGGCCGCCATTAGCTTTCTGGAGACAGTAGACCTGGCAACCCTCCGGGCAGATGAGCAGCCCTCTGGCCCAACTAAGAGCACCAGTCCTAGGACGGAGACCTTTCCTCCTGCTTACCCTCAAGGGCCAGCAGCTTCATCCCCAAGCGCCCCTGACACGAATACAAGCAATGCTACAGCAGCAAAGACCGTTTCTTCTAATGTTAAAGCCTCGACTGCTCTGCGCAGTCGCCGACTGAGTGACCTCGTGAACGCTCCGGCACAAGCATTTGGAGCCGCAAGTGATGCAGTTTTCCTTTCTGCCGACCAAGGTCTAAAGAACATTTCCAACAGCTTAGGCGACAGCTACAAGTTCTTGGTGGGCAAGCTACGGGAGCATCAAGATAGTCCTCGAGATTCCATCCTTGTCCCAAGAACACTTGACGATGCCCGCAAGCTAGTCAGTACCCCGGACCTAGACGAAGACGACGGCAGCGGAATCAATACTCTCCTCGGGCCCGATGACGTGGACTTCAAGCGCGCATCTCAACGCGAGGATCGGGTGCTCAACCTCATCGGGGGCCGCCGTGACCATAGCACAGATAGTACTCGGAGCGGCCGTAGCGCTGGCTCCTCGAGAAAGGTGTTGTTCGCATCAGACGACTCCAAGGGCGCCGCTCAAGCTTCGGGACAGAACCCCGCGGTTCTCGAGCAGATGCGCAACCTGGGCAACTCGTTCAATCCCATGGCTCGTCTACCGAGCATCAGCATGATCCGTGGGTTTGGCCGTAACGCAACTTCGACGCCGACCACTCCTGCGGCAAAAGAGGTAGCCAAGTCCGCGGACGGAGGAGACTTAGCGACGGTATGTCCCCCACGACAAACACATCTATCTACATTAGTCCTCATGCTAATGAATACTCTAGGCCTTCCCCGACATCGCTGCAGCCCTTCCGCCAAAGGACGTCCCCAAGATTGCCCCGCCTAACAAGCGGTTCATGGAGATACAGACTCCAGGTGAGCTTAAACTTGGCGAGGTTCTTGACCTCTTGCGAGATTATCGCCGCTTGGCCGGGGCCCTGAAGGACCTCGGGGCGTTTGAGACGAAATGAGTGCATAAACCAAGACGTATTTTAGATCATTTTTAGACATCGATTAGGCCTGGATATAATCACCGCATCTTGGCAACAGACATTCTGCTGGGCTTGGGGCAAAGAGAGCCGAATCAGCCTTGATTAGAGCAGGATTCAGCCGGCAGGGGTTGGATCACTATAATATGGGAGAAGTGTTGGAGGTTGTGTCTTGGCTTGCACCTATGGCGGCCTCAATTTCTATCTGGAACTCCCATTCTATGTAGACATGCGGGAAGTAGGAAATCCTAATAACACCAGAGAAACCATGTTTGCAATGAAACAACTTCCTCGAATATGAAGATCCCTCAAAACGACTCCGAGACTGGGTCCTCGTGACCCGCACATGAGAGTAGTAAAAACATAACCCTTCAACAAGAAATGAAGCTTGCGCTTCTCAAGTCCAACTCCAGCCAGGTTGTGCATAGCAAACCTCAAGTCTAAATCCCACAACATGCGTCCTGCATGCCATGTGCCCTTCTTTTTAATACCCGAATTCGCCTCTTTAAAAACAATGTTTAGTCGTGAGATAGTGGTGTATGGAATGTAATATGGTTCGTGATAGAAGGCGAAGGTTCTCTGACCCGTGTCAAGAAGAGGTTGCTATGCTCTTCCCAGAAAACAACACCGTGTTATGAATTCAGGACACGGGGTTCGTCTCTGCCCTGCGAGGCTGGTAATGATGGGATTCAATGTTCCGCAGTGGAGGGACCTCATCCTTCTCTTCTTCGTAAACAGGTTCGGTAAAGGCCCGGCGGAAATCCTGCGATGTATTCGATTGATTCGATTGGTCGCGTTTGTGGCCGTGTATCTCATCGCTGCTGATCACGGGTCCCGGGAAAAGGAATTGTGTGATGAGACGGCTGTTGGCGCGCTCGCGAACGCGGCTCACGCTGCCGCGTCGACCAGAAGCACTGGCTCCTGTGTCGACACCGGAAGCGGCACCCATCGAAGCCCCTGTTCGGGTACGGATCAGGATGGGCTGGTTTTCCTCGGCTTCCTTTTGGAAACGGGCTTCGCTGGGGAGGAGTACGGCGCGATCGAGGCCGTATGGCAGACCACGGTGACGACCACGGATTTGCATGGCAATGATGATGAGCTTCCCAACGACAGTAAACTGAGAGCAGAGCGAGGCATCAACGTTGGGTACACCCATACTTAGACCAACAGTGCCATAGGCGCTGATAACCTCAAAGAGAATATCGAATTGGTTGAACTCGCCCGCCTTGATCTTGCCCCCTTCGCTGATGGCAAGGAAGAAGAAGCCCACAAACACATACCACAAATCGAATGACAGCTGACGCCGCAAATGGGTGCCGACGTAGGAAAGCGCACTAGCCTCCATATTCCCATCCTCATCCTCATCGCGCTTGTTGGCGTAGACGCCGAGTGACTTCTCTTCGTATACGTTGGTTCGACGGATGGAGATGGCGATTGGGAAGATGGAGATGTACATCATGATCATGTACAGAACCGGGAGGGCTGGGTGGAGATCGGACATGCTGAAGCAGGAAAAGCCAGCTGTTCGAGTGGCAGCAGCCTGAAAGAGGCCATCGGCAATGCGTGTATGTACGGGTAGCTCGGCCACGGGGCCAGAGTTGAGCTAACTAATATTAGTATATGAACAACAGCATGTAGAGGAAGCGAAGGTGGCTTACATCCAGGACGGCAAAGAACAGCAGATCGATGACGTTGAGACCTGCAAGGGTCCAAAATAGCCACCAGTTGGCGCTCGAGGGAAACAGTAGAGTGAAGCATCGACGTGGATGGTCGAGTAGAAACCTCAGCTCCTCCCAGAGACCGGTGCCCCGAGGAACGATCTTGGCGAGCACCCAAATGATGAAACGCAGCATAACGGGGAAACCAGTGTTGCCGATGATGATAAAAAACCACATAATCATCATGGAATACTCCGAGGTGTTGAATGAGTTCATGCTGTCAGGTGTCAAAGTAAGGCCCAGGTCGTTGAAGGCCGAGTTGGCTGTCCAAAAGCCCCACCAAGTCCGTGAGACACCAGCATCACTAACGATCTCACCATAGTGGTTGTTATGGAGGATGAATGGGAGCAGGAAGGTGACAGCAATGATCTGAAATCCCCAGAAGTAGGAGAGCAAGACAAGCGCCAGAGTGCGTAGAGAACGGTACTCGATGCCACCCAGTTCTTCTCGCTGCTCAAGGGTCAAGCCCACAAAGTTGGAGTTTCGAGCCATAGTCGGAGTATAACTTAGATAGGGCATGTCCTTGTTCTGGTCGCTTGACCAGGCTGATTTGATGGTGTCGATGGTGCGTGTTCGGAAGGCGCGCACGGGGCTGTCGCTCTCGTTGTCCTCATGAACCTGCTTCTGGTTGCGGTTGAATATCCGAGGCTTCCGAAACCTCATAGCGTCCAGAGTGCCGCCGACGGCTTTGGCGTCGTCGGTCAATTCCTTCTTGAGAGGGCGCTCGGGTTCGGCAATAACAATGGTAGGCCTGCGGCCGCGGGGTCCTCTCGAATCAATGGTTGCGTGATCGGGTCTCGAATCTCTTGTCTGAGTCATGGCGATAGTGTCGTCGTCGCCGTCGTGCGCATCGTCGTCGTGTAGTCGACGCGGTCCCATGCCCCTCTCAGTCTCGCGCGGGCCGGGGATTCGCAAGATCTCAGTATCTTGGTTTCGCTGTCGCTCAAGAATGGCGATGTGCTCGGCGTGTGTCCTCTGGGGAAGCTTGGTCAACTCATCGTCCACGCCGTCGCTCCTCTTGACGGTCTCGGCAAAGGTAATTGCCGTCGGCGCACCCCCCAGCGTGTGGCCATGTCCCTGGTTGCGCCCATCCCTGTTCTCGTCCAACTCGTGTTCAGGCGTTTCCAGTGGGCTCAGATCCATACTATTGGATCGACCAGCCGAGACGGAGGCCGTGTCGCTGCCATCACTGCTGGTTGGCGGTGGCTTGGGCGGATGGTAGTGGTCATCGTCGTCGTCGTCGTCGTCGGTAATGGCCTGCGAGTGGATAACTTCGTCTCCATCGAGCAGGATGCCGTCATTTGTAATACGCGGCGGTCGGCCCTGGTGAGGTACGACTGTGATGTGCCGGCCATTAACACCCTCTTCAGCCTGTCGAACGTCGTTGCGAGGCCGAGTCTTTGCCTTGGATAGGCTGGCGCGGCGGTGTCTGGCGTCTGTGACCCAGCCTTGAAACCTCTTTTCGAACCAGTAGAGCCGGAGAAAGACGACAGAGGTATGAAGCGTAATGGGGTTGGACATTATAACGAAGAGGTAGATGACAATCTGCTGAAAGGTGTTGAGCAGGTTGACGTCGATGGGGTTGAGGCCGGCCTGGGTGTTGGCGCCGCTGGCGAACATGAGAGCGTCGATATAGTCAACATCACCGCGACCGGAGGCATAAATGAGAATGGAGGCAATTATCGTTGCGCCAACGATCCATGTGTCTATATAATTCGAGGTCAGAGTTTGATGCTTGGCATTTGAGGTGAAGTGCCGGGATGGAAAGGATAGAGCTGCATTCCCACGTGGGGGATGCACATTAGCGAACGAGGGATCGCATGCGACTTACAATGGACAGAGATGAAGTTGAAATGCGGCTTCTTGGAGACGAAAGTGGGCTTGACAGCTTTGAGCTGCGCCCAAACAGAGGCGCACGCCCTGCCCAGCATGTCTCGCAAGGTAACGAGAAGATACCAACTGACTGAAGCTCTGAAAATGAACTGGACGATGGAGGAGCAAAGAAAAGAAACAGGAGGCGAAGAGGAGGGTAGTCTAGGATATTTGGGTTAGGGTGGCCGAGCAGTTGGACTAGACCAAGGTCATTCCGACGGCTATGGCGTAAGGCGTCTGTAGTGGGTGGGCGGAAAAAAAGGTAGTGATTTACACCAGCAGCAACAAGGTTTTCTCGCGGCGGCGGGGGCTGCGGCTACAAGAGGGATGCGCTGGGAAATTCGAGCACGGCCACCAGATGATGAGCGAGTGACCAAATATGATGGGTGCTGGGTCGGTCGTTGAAGGGCAGAAAGTTGGTGGTGGTGGCTGTAACAACAGATGGGACCAGACGCGGCGACTAGACTCTAGTCGACTAGCTAGAACTAGCTGATGATTGCCCAGACCGAGGACACGAGGCGCTGAAGTTTCGGGCAGACGAGCATGTTGATTGGTAAAGGTTTCTGAGAGAAAGGGCAGGATTCGAGATGGCGGTTTGAAGATGTGATGGGGAGAATTACTGGAGAAATTCTTTTGTTGCACTTATCAAGAGAGATAGTGTAAGTACAGGAGGGAGGAAGGAAAGGAGGCAACCTGGTGAAAAATACTGCAAGAGACAACTCGGGCCTGCAAACGAAGAAGAGATTAAAGTGGAAAGCAAGAAAAGTACATAGAGACACTCTACACTACAAGACGGGATCCAAAAACAGTGCACGACAGGGGGCAGCCAAGAGTCACAAACGGGGGAGACGGGAGTCAAGAGAGACAAGGACGATGGCGACTCGGAATTCGCCATAAGACACGAGAGCGTCACTAATGGTCACGGAGAGTCTCTTGACTCGTTCCAGGAGCAAGGGCAGACAAGCAAGGGCAGACAGACACAAACCTACTAGCCAAGTGCCAAGATAATTACCGACTCCCAGGGCCAAAAGCCATGGAAGCCAAGGACCCCATCCATCATCCAGCGATCCAGGCACAGCAGTTCCCGGGCACGCACGCGCGGCACTGACAGGGCCAGGGCCAGGACAGGGGTGGTTCCCGTCCATGCCCCTAATGCATGCGGCGGCGGAAAACCGAGAGGGAAAACAGAGGATAAAAAAGGCTTCCATTCATTGTTATCATCCACTCCTCCTCGGGACGAGCTCCCCGGGACCGGTAAAGGCCCGCCCGTCGCCCGTCGCCCGTCGCCCGTCGCCCGCCGCCGGTGTTTGTTAGCGGCGGACCCATCATGTCAGGCCAGTTCAGGTCCATCGTCTCAAGCTTGCCTTGCCTGTAACGAGACAACGTGGAAGCGGCGACGCGACCATCAACTGAGAGATCACAAGGACCCAAGTGTCGACACCCATTCAATACCTACGCCCCCAGCTCCGACCGGGCCGCAAAGACGTTGCAACGCCCGCTGGGCCTTGGGCTCTATTCTTTTGATTAGCAACTGGTCAGGTCCTGATAATGGATCGAAACTTGCCTCCTGGTTGCTGATCGGATGACGCCAAGCAAACACCCTCGTGTACGGAGTACATGCCCAATAGACGAGATTGCCCTCCAGGGCTGTCTTTTCCTCCCACTTGTCCGATTCCTAACTGATCTTGCCTTGATGACCCTTGCTGTGCAAAACGTCAGAGTGGATTTTAGGCAAAGCTGCTGCCCGCAAAAGCAATGCAATGTCCCCCCCGGGCCGGGGAGGGTTCGCATTTCTCCCTGTGCAGGCCTGCAGTCCACGAGATGCACTTATCAGGCCAATGGCAGCCCTGGCAAATGCAATCTCCAACTGCTAGATAGTTAATGTTTAATCAGCCAAGGAAAATTGCCAGATCCCCGGTGAAACCATGTGCACGGATCAGGTATCACGAGAGATGAGAATACCCGGATCCGAAGAGAAAGCTCGCCTCGTCCAATGGATGCTAGTCGTTCTTAGGTATTGATTGGCCATTCTGCCCCGGCACTCGATGACATTCGGCAGGGCTTCGGGGTTCTTTCCTGCCCACCAAAAAAAAAACACCCATGGCTGCTACTATGTAGACCCCTACCACAACTTGCAATTGAACAGGCCCTTTATTTACATTCATACCTACAATATTCCAGAATTGGAACTCTGGGGAGTATCCAAAGCATGATAAATCATGCATCTCAGTCAGCGGCTTCCACTGCCATCCACTCTTCCCGTGCAATGTGATGTCCCCGCTTTCTTGTCATATACCCAAGGTACCTACCTAGTAAGTTGTCTGCCGGTGTCTCCGTTTGCAACGTTTCCATTGTTTCTCAGCCACCAACGAACCCGAGACAAAACGTTACAGAAAGAATCCCGCATGCATGAGCGTGCTGCACGACAACGGATACAATCCCCATAGCCGTGGGTGCCCGCCGAGGAGGGGTGGGAAAGAGAACGCTACACGACAACTGCTGGGACTACTCATGACCACGCCGCAAAGTGAGATGTGAGCAACCGCGGTTCCAGACCACCTCGTCATCAGGTCATACCATCGCACCCAGCACATCTCGTAGTTCTTATCTCGTCGCAAAGCACACAATAAGCAATGCATAATCACTACATACCCCAACGCGAGTCTCTCCCATGTACGTACGCGTTGCCCTTCCTTCCCACGAGGTCGCGAGATAGATGCATCCAACACCACAATCCCCCGGCCCCTAGCATCGCCAAGCCTTCCACCCCGGACAACTAGGTGCGCACTAAAAGGCCCCAGCTCCATCGGTGGGCTCTGGTTCTAAAAAAACACAGACGACGCTGTCTGTGCATCAGAGTCGTTCGTCGTCGTTAATGTCAAGCCAGCAAACGACAACGCCCCAAATACCGTCAATGTCGCACCATAAGCTCGCGCCGTAGTACGCCCTGCTGTGGTGTGATGCGTAGCACTCTGCAATGTTTCGCTTACAAGATCGAGTATCGGCGGGTTCCCAGAGTCCGGCCGGTATCGCCGTGTTACCGGTACTTCTCACCTCTTCAGCAACTACATCACAAGTACTTCGAGTTTCCAACATCCAATCATAGTTCCAACCCTTATTTATTTATTTTGCTTCCGTGGAGCTATACTAATTATACAATGATGCAATCTCATCGGCTCTCGCTTTCGCTGTGCCGTGATCTTTCCTAAACGCCGAGTCTTCCGCGTCTTTGCGCCCCAAACAACCCCGATTATGAGTGCCCATCATGATATGATCCCCCGCCCTCCCGTAAACAACCCTTATTTGGGACTGAATGTTGTCAATCTAGTTTCCCTCGCCCTGTTGCTATGCCTCCTTCCCAATCCAATCTCTCCATTAGCCTGCCGCTGCACGCCTAGCATTCTCTCGGCCAATCTTCTTGAAGAACCCGTGGCTGTCCTTCTTGTTCCGCTTGGTCTGCATCTTCTTGTTCTGCTCGATGTACGCCATATCCTGGCCACCGCTGAGTTCTCCAAGAGTGCCGGCCGTTCGTCGTGCTCCCTTCTTCTTCTTCTTGCGCCCCATGGCACCCTGATGGAATAGATCGTCGTTGGGGTCGTCCTCTTCCATGCTCTCGTTCTCCACCAGCACTTTCTGCAGTAGTTCACGACGCTCTGATACGTCCGCAAACGCGAGTCCTGGTGTCTTCTCAATGTTGGCCAGCTGCGTGATCACCTTGAAGGCGTACCCCTGATCAACCAAGAAGGCCTGTCGTTTGGACGAGAAAAACATCTCCTGGGTGTCCTTGGAAACCAGCGAGTAGAAGAACGCGTTGAAGCCTTCGTCGTTTCGTCGCTTGGCTCGCAGGATTCGTCCCAGTCTCTGTGCTTCTTGACGACGTGAACCGTAGTGCGAGGAAATCTGAATCAGGCATGTGGCCTCGGGCAAGTCGAGCGACGTGTCTCCAATCTTGGAAAGGAACAGGGTATTGACATGAGGGTTGTGCTGGAAGTTTTCAAGCACTTGCAGACGCTCGGCCTGGCCGGTACCACCGTAGATAAACGCCTTCTGAAGTTTCAGAGCATATGCCTTGAGGGCATACACATTGTCGGAAAACACAATGATCTTGTCTCCGCGTGACTCGTGGTAGTTGATCAGGTACTGGCAAGCCTGGAACTTGCGCGGGTTCATAATGTAGAGAAGACCCTTCTTACGACTCGGCGCCTTGAGATACTGGTCGTAAAACTCGGTAGGCATTGGGCACCAGACCTCAGCGCACTGGACCCGGGCAATGTGGCCCTGTTTTGAAAGCTCCATCCAGTTGGCCTCAAAGAGTTTGGGGCCAATCAAGAAGTTCAGATCAGAGATCTTGTCGTCTTCTCGTAGAAGAGTAGCCGTAAGACCCAGTTTTGAATGAGTCTTGATTGACGACGTCACCTTTCTGAAGATGTTGGCGGGCACAACGTGCACCTCATCCAACAGCATGAGACCCCATTCCCGGCCTGTCAGGAACCTCATCATCTTCTCGGCATCGTAGGATCGTTGCCTAGACTGCGTGACCATGGCGTATGTCGTGACGATGATACCTGTGCTTCCAGTAAAAACGTTGTTTTTGGAGTCCGAGGTGAAGGCGACGATATCATCAGGATTGATATTAGACCACTTCAGAAATTCGTTTCGCCACTGCACAACTGACATGGAACTTGTGCAGAGGACAATGACACCCTTCTTGATCGTACAGGCCGCTGTGATGCCCACCAGGGTCTTGCCGGCACCGCAGGGCAAGACAATGAGTCCACTCTTGGCTCGTCCGTTACCAAACATCTTACTCAAGCTCTTTTCTTGATAAGGTCGAATCTGCGTGCCGGGCTTGAGATCGATATCCAAGTTTGCGTTGACTTCATCTCGTCGGAAATCGTACTCTTCCAGGACGGGGTATCCCAGGTTCAGACACTCCTTTTGCACCGTTTCCACGTCCTTGTCTGCGATTTCGAAAGAATGTGTCACTTCTTGGTCCTCGTCGTCTTCCTCCTCCAGAGTCGCAAAGACTTCGCTTTCCTGCACAGGCTGTCCTTCCTGGCCCTGGTCTGCCGACTGTCCCAGGCCATTAGCCTGCTTCACTCCTGCCGCATTCTTTGTTCCAGGAATGACAAGACCGCCGATCTTGGGCGCTGCCGTAGTGGTAATCTCCTCCGTTCCCTGCACGCGGAGAGGGCCAATCTTGGGATTCTTTAGGAGGGTCTGGAGCATATTGGGATCGGGACTTTCGACGTAGTACTTGGTGTTCTTGAGCACGAGTTTGACCTTGCCGTAACTCTGGGTGCAGCTCGTGATAAAGTTTCGAATCTCATCTGGCAACGGTGTCTTAAGGAATCGATCTAGCGTGTTGATGATATCTTCTGGCGACAGGCCGACAGACACGGCGGCGTACAGACTATGGGTTGTAAGGGCGTATTCGTGCATGAAAGTCGGCCGCGACAGTGGCTCGGAGATGGTAATGAGGAAGTCCTGGGCCTGCTCGGCAAGCGGGTTGAAACTCTCGAGAATGATACGTCCCTTCTGAGGGTCAATCCACAGCGGGCGGTTCTGATGGTCCTTTTTGAGAACCAGGTAGGAAAAGTCACGATCGCCAAAGATGTGCGGGAGAGGATCCCGGATCTTATGTTGCTTCTGGTAGCTTTCCAAGGAGAAAATATCTATGTTCTTATTCAAGTCCCGCTCCAGGGCCTCGTCGACGGGGCCGTCGTCTTCCTCCTGCACGTCCTCATTGCTATCGACAGTTCGTGGTGTCGCCGCTCCTGGTGTCGACATTCGTGAAGACCTGCCGGCCTTTGCCACGCCCTGAACGGCGCCACCAGCCTTTCTCTTTGGAGGCATGTTTGTGAACTTGTCAAACAAGTTTGACAGAGGTTGACGGTGGCCGCAGGTGGCGAAAGAATGGTCGCGAGACACGAACCGATATCGATGCGTTCGTTGCGAATGAGCGGCGGTCGCGGATAGAAGAGCGAGGGTACGTCGAGGGAAGGTTGCAAAACGAAGGTGAATGGGGAGACGAGAATTGATATGGGAGGGTGTCGTGCGAATGATGGACGTCACTGATGACTAAGTGGGCCTTGGGTGCCTGGAGCTCAGTCGGAGAAACCCCCAAATCTTAGCGTGGCTTCCAGGTGATTAAAGGCCCCGCCGCCTCAAGGCACCGTAAAGTCAAGACCCCGCCAAAAGTCTCCTGGCTTCCGTCCATTTGAACTTGGTGATAACTCGCACGCCGACCTCCACAAACTTCAACCTTCTTCTCGGACCTTTAGGCGTGTCAACTCGCAACTATAGTCTCCTTCAATCAGACCGAAAAGAAAACCAAGAACATCGATCATGTGGTAGGGCATATACTCAAGCTTTCCAAGTAAAGACTCTTACTAAGTGACACTTAGCAAACATATTCTCAACGCCCAAGTCGCCGTCCGGTCGCCATGTTGTACGTCTCTGCTAGATCGATCCTTTACCTCCAAACGCCCGCGCGATCCTTAAAACGTCCGAGATAATAACTCATGATTGCTTAGGCAGGAAATGGTTTGACTGTGTTGAGTGCCACACCGAGCAGGAGTCCCATCCTCTAAAGGAGGCCTTTGAGATGATCTTTGCCTGCAAGAAGTGCAGGAAATGCTTCCGCAAGGACGTCCAGGAATTTGAAGAGGCTGACGAATACTGCCCCCACTGCGATAACCACTTCATTATCGACGCCAAGACCCCCAAGGCTGCACTGTCCGTCGAGAGCGAAGATGTTAGGATGGACAACAAGATGCTCAAGGACGACAGGGAGAAGCAGAAGCAGGGTGGATTGAGGTCCATTTTTGACCCCAACGGCGATGCCGACAAGCTTGGCTGATATCTAGTAAAAGCAATGATTGGAAAATTTATGGCGTTGAGGAATCATAGCGACTTGCACTTCCCGGGGGAATCAGCCTAATAGAACGCGTCCCGTCATTACTTGTGTTGATACAATGGCACAGGCCTCTAGTTTTGGAGACTAAATGCCTTCGTCTATGCGATTTCTTCCCAAAATACCCGCTCTATTCCGCAGCAGAATCATCCTGAGATCTGGTCAGGATGGCCGCAGTCCCAGTTCCTGGGGTCCGGCCCGTCTTCTTCTTGGCAGCCTCCTCCTGCTTCTCCTGCTCAATCTCCTTGACGTAGCCCTCAATCTCGGACGTAGGCAGCGTCTCAATGGCAGCCCCAGGTGCCATTAGGGCAATCTCAATATTCTTTGCTCCGGTTTGGACAACCTCAAGCAGCGACTTGATGGCCAATCGGATGGTGGCCTCCCGGTCCATGTCCTCCTTGTAGTTGCGCTCGAGGAACTCGCGGACAGTCTTGCTCGAACGGCCGATAGCATTCGCCTTCCTGGTGAATAGTTAGTTTAAGTATCCATGTACATCTTCCAAAGTGATCCTACCATGCAGAGTAGATACCGGAGGGCTCGGTCTGGTACAGTCTGGGAACCTGGCCGCCGTGGTCGAAACCGACAATCAGAGTGCTGATGCCGAACGGTCGCACACCACCAGCCTGCGTGTACCGTTGCTGCACACCGGCAACATATTTGGTGATGTAGTCGATGGTGACGGGGTCTTCAACTGAGAGACGGTGAGACTGTGCCTCTAACCGGGCCTTGTCGACAAGGATTCGGGCGTCTGCGTTGAGACCAGCGAAGGCCAGAGCGACGTGGTTGTCGAGGAGTTGGATCTTGGAGGGCGTAATCCGAGTATCTTGCAGCTTCATAGCCGATCGCTTCTCGCATCCCAGCACAACGACGTCGGTGCCCTTTACGCCGACGGCGCAAGTTCCTGCCAAAGTGTGAGCCACGACGATGTTCCATCAACCTAGGATCTAGTGCCCACCTCGCTTGACAGCTTCACCTGCATACTCGACCTGGAAGACATGTCCATCGGGACTAACTACGTGTTAGACTTCACCTGAAAATGTCTCGGAGGAGCACCAACCTGAAAACTATTCCCCGTTGTTAGCCACGGATCATGGAACAGGAAGGGATGTTAGAACTCACCCGACAGCGCTCTGTCGTATCCGGAAGCCATGATTTAGGATTTACAAAGACAAGATAGATTGCAATGCCCGTTGTGAATCGTTAGGATATGCGTTCGGCACGGCGGGTTCGCGAGTGGAGTGTGGAAGTTCGAAGGTCAGGCGTCGTGTTTGGTTGATGGATGTTGACGTTGATGAGGCGGCCGGGGGGTAGCTTCGTCAGAACTGCAGCCTACCTGGAAGGCTGAGAGCTGGAGCTCCAACGCTGGTGCTAGCGGGCAACGGAAACAGTAGCGGAGAAACGTAATGGCGGAACCGTGACTCGCCCTCCACTTTTATTCGCACGGGCTTGAGTTCCACTTCTCTTGACATGCCTTACTCATCATAATAAATTACAACAGCAATCCAACAAGCAGTCATTCAACACGATTTCTCTCTAGTCTCCTACGCTACCTGGTATCTATCTCTATCCTTTAATATCGTTGACTTCGTAATATCATCATCACAGCAGCAGATCACCCATCAGACCCATTGCTCTGCTCTTCATTAACCTCAGGGCAGTGCCTTCTAGCGAGGGTAAGGAGACGGGGGAGGGGAGAGAACAAGAAGAGTAACGAGGAGAAAGAAGAGAATAAGGGGTGAGGCCTCCGTCAGTATGCTTGACAGAAGGCATTTCCCTCTGATCAATAAGTCGCAACTTCAGCCCATTTCTGTCTTTGCAGAACGCCTGCAACATGCTGTCCCTTTTCAACCAGCCGTGATCGGAAGTTATCCAACCACATTATCTCCATGAGTCCATCCTGGGAGGTGGCATTGATATCTCTGTACAGCTCCATCGCTACCGTCTTGGGCGTTACAAGCATATCAGGCTGCACCGTGCTATCGAGGACTGAGTCGAGTCCACGGCAGATATCCGCGGCGAACACGCGTCCCTGTTGATATCGAGATATATCGATCTGCAAATCGGGCGGCAGGTCGGGCCACATGTTCGGATATGCGTCGATGACTGGCTGAAAGATGATGCGATTTAAGCTTTCGATGCATCGATGGAGCAGGATCTGTGCCATCCAGTAATACAGGAACGCGAGTCCGGTGTTGCCATCTTTGAAAGCATAAGAGTTGTTAAAAGGAATTAGGCCCTCGGGGCTTGTTATCTCTTCGGTCCAGTAGGCCATAGGGTACTCCTCGCTAGGTCGATGGGCTAGATGAAGCCAAGCATCAAAGTGCTTTTCAAGTGAAAGGCATTCCCGGAGAAGTTGCTGGGCACGATGTCGTCGACTAAGGGCTGCTTCTAGAGGCACGATAATGTCCGTCTGAGCAAAGACGTTCGGCAAAAGGAGGATGAGGTCGAGAAGATGGTCTAAGAGACCCTTCGGATGTCTTTGCCATGGCACGGTCTTCCATGCCGTGCCCGACACAAAAGTATCCTGCCGACTCAGAAGAGCGAATCCGGCCTTCACCTCACTTAGCACGACGAACAACAAAAGCGGCTACTGGACACTTACAGCCAACGGCCGATATACCCGGACAAAGAAGTGGTGGTTCGGAAAATCGCTGAAGTACGCCGGACCCATCTTCTTCATCTGGTGCGACCCTAAGTCTCCAGATTCATGCAACAGATCATACTAGTTCGTGTCAGGAAGTTCCAAGAGGACCGACGGGGCGATGAGCGAACCTCGAAGAAGAAGACGCAGTAACTCTCTGCCGAGTCATCTCGTTCATTGACACCTGGCAAGCGTGTCAAACATTGTGCGTTGACACGAAGATCTGTTTCGCCTAGAGGAGGTTGCAAATCGCAGGGAGTGTAAGGGGGGACCATGATGTCGAACGCTGCGGGATCGTGCTGCATGGAATCGTCTCGCAAGATATTTGGAAGCTGGGCGTGCAACGCCGTGATAAGAACCGAATACTCAACATCTCGACTGGACACAAGTGTGTGGTCATCCCAAGCTGAAGTGAGAGGATGCAGAGGGGTGAGATGAAGCCTGGAAGCCTCATCCTCCGCCGGCGCCTTTTCTTTCTTGGACGAAGACCCCTTCCTGGGGTGAGAGGCCACCCTCCCCTTATTCTTGGGAGTCCCGGTGATGAAGACACGCTCTCTCTCGTATCCTTCGCATTGCCTCCCACTTGTTATGCATTTCTGGCAGTACGGCTTCTCGTTGCTGCACTGATTCCATGTTAACTCGTCCCATGGGCCATTTGGGAGTTCAATGGGGAAACCAACTTTGACTCTCCTCCGCCGGCACGTCTCGCAGCCCTTGTACTTGCCTGGAACACCAACCATACCGCCTCAGTGCTCGGTTTGGTGTGCAGAATCGAGCTCGGAATCGCCGTCGCAAGGCGCGGTTAAGTGATGCGGGATAGAGATGGGAGCTTGGGCATGGCCAAGATTTCGGCATCGCCGTCTGGAAAGCTGTAACTAAATAGACACCGACATCGTTGTCATGAGGCACCCCCATCAACGTCTGTCACCCCACACAATGCGGAATCCATCTCTCACTGCCGTCGGAGAGGTCTTCCCCTGAGCCCAAGCTGGGCGAGAGACGCAAAGATGTCCCCTTTCGTGGAATCTTCCCTGTGAAAGTTTCATCGTGCGGTAATGAGGGCTGCCTACAATGACGAATGAGATGGTTAAAGAGCTTGTATCCAACTCCAGCCCACTTGGGGGATGGCCGCTTACGTATCCACCAAAGTGCACATATCAGGGGCCAGGGCACATCACGCATGACGAGGTGGTTGACCTTGGAATTATCTGGCATCGGGGCTGAGGATGTGGGATGACGATGAGGAACACCAGCCGAACTATGGTATGGATTGACGAGTGCCGGGCTCATTCATACATGGGTCTTGGTCTCTTCCCGGGGACTTTGTGACGCGGCAGCATAAGGCATCTGGCGTTGTGGAGAATGCTGCGTCTAAGCTGCATCGTCGCCCCGTAAGGCTGACAGGGTGGGATGGCGGCCACGGCCCCTGGTTGGCTGCCCGTACAATGAGCTGAAGAAGCCTGAGGACGAATCGACAACGGTGGTTCCGGAGCGCTCGACAGCGGCGTGTCAGAATTACAAAGACTGCTGGCTCTTCTGTGCTGCCATAGGACAATGAACGCGAGAGGAAGGAGTCCAAGGTTCCCGACAATTTGGGCAAGGGAGCTTTCACGATGAACGGCTTCTGCTGCCCGTCGGTGGCAGCCATGATTGTGCAGCCAGGCCCGTTCCGCGGGAATGAGCCGGAGATTCCTGTTGAGCGACGAAGCTGTCTCTGTCTTTGATTTGACTACCACAGGGCACGCAACCTTGTCGAGTCTACGTACTACTACACTACTCGGACGAACGTGCACAGCCACGGTGAACGGCAGTGCGAAGAAAACAGTCTGGATGATACTTTGCACTCTATCGTGTTTCGGGGGGCTCGTCTGTCGAGCCGCGGGACAGTTGCAGTTGCATTGGTCCCAGTCAATGACTACAGACGGAATCAGGCGGGCAGCATGTATGACGCTGCAGCGCGCTGCAAGGTGGGTAAGAAGTGTTACCGCTTGGTGAGAGACCAAGGGACGGGGTATCAGATATACTTGTAGGGGTTCATGATGCCATTCTGGGTTGCATGTCAGCCCTAACGTCGGGGGAGCAACACGCGAAGGGACAAAACTCCGACACATAGAGTTTGGTGGGAGATTCCAAAGAATGAAGGGTAACAAGGGGGCAGGAATCTGACTCACAGGATCAAAGAGCTTCTTGATTTGCTTCATCAGGCCAATCGTGGTGTCATCTCGGCTGTAGCCGATATAATTCTTCTTTGCGATGCCCAAGCCATGTTCGGCGCTGATGCTGCCGTTGCGCTTCTGGATCCACTCATACACCCAAGGCTCGAGAACCTTTTCAACAGCGGGATCGTAGCGGCGCACGGGAATGTTGAGGTGCAGGTTGGCATCTCCCATGTGGCCGTAGCCCAGGACGGCCACGACGGGGTGTTCAGGCGTGTCACCAAGGAGGCCTGCCTCAGTCATGCGCGCCTTGGTGTCCTCGACAAGGCTATACATGTCTGTGAGTGGGATGGAGATATCGTACTTGTAAGTGCCGCCCCAGTGGCCCAGGCACTCGGTGATGCCCTCTCGCCAGCCCCACAGGTTACGGAGCTGAGTCTCGTCTTGCGCGACGACGCCGTCGGCGATGATCTCACGGGTCATGACGTCCTCGAGAAAGGCCTCGAGCTTGGCATAGTCGTGCTCGCCATTGGAGCCGCTGGTCTCGATCAAGCAGTAGAAAGGGTGATGGCCTTCGAGCGGGTGCTCCTGGCCCTTGACCTCTGCCACAATCTCCTGGCTGCGGCCGTCCATCAACTCAAAGGCGGAGAGGATCTCGGACAGCTGCTTCTTGGCCTCACGGAAGGCAAGCTGGGCCTTTTCGTAGGACTCGAGACCAA
This sequence comes from Fusarium zealandicum, assembly GCA_013266195.1. Taxonomy (NCBI): domain Eukaryota; kingdom Fungi; phylum Ascomycota; class Sordariomycetes; order Hypocreales; family Nectriaceae; genus Fusarium; species Fusarium zealandicum. Next base: position 37,454 of record JABEYC010000285.1, read on the forward strand.
AGACGGCAACGTTCACGGCCGGGGAGCGCTGGGGGCACTGGATAGCGATCTTTGTGATGATGCCCAAAGTCCCCTCGGCGCCGATGAAGAGCTGCTTGACATCGTAGCCCGTGTTGTTCTTGCGCAGCGTGCACAGGTCGTTGATGACGGTGCCGTCGGGCAGGACAGCCTCGACGCCGAGGACGGTGCCGTGTAAACTGCCGTAGCGCAGCAGCCGCAGGCCTCCGGCGTTGGTGGCGACGTTGCCGCCGACGTGGCATGACCCCTTGGCGCCGAGGTCGAGAGGAAAGATATAACCTCTTTGGGCAAGGTACGAGTCGACGGCCTCGAGGATGCAGCCAGCGTCCATGACGAGGGAGCCGCTGACATCGTCAAAGGAATGGATCTGATTCATGCGCGCCATGCTGATGACAATCTCGTCAAACACGGGGATAGAGCCGCCGACGAGTCCCGTGTTGCCGCCCTGGGGCACAACGGCGAGGCGCTGCTCGTTGCAGTACTTGAGGATCCCGCTGACCTCGTCCGTCGTCGTCGGTCGGAGGACGAGCTTGCTCTGGCCCTTGTACTTGTGCATCCAATCCTCGTTAAAGGGCTCGAGATCTGCGGCATCAATCGCAGCGCCGGCCTCCGTGACGCCATCGACGAGCGCCGACGGGTTGTTCCCCAGCATCTCGCGGAAGCGGGCGACGTGCTCGGGGGTGACATGGGCAAACCGAGGATCGCGCTCGAGGTTCGGGTACGTCTCGGTCGTCAGCTTGGCCTGGCGGGCACTCGAGGTAGACATGAGCCTCGGGGTTGAGGTCGCAATGCGTCGGACGGGGTGTGCGATGCCTCTGGCCATGGCGCCGGCAGCCAGACAGCTCCTCGTGCTGCTGCCGGGGACCCTCAGGGCGCGGAAAAGCCGTGAGCGGGATGACATTGCGTGTGATTCTCTTGTCCTTCTCTTGTCCTGCGAAACGAACTTGTATCTGCCTATGGCTGGGGGTTCCAGAGGGTCGATTGAACCTTGTAGATCCTGTCTGGGAAGAGGCTAATTCTTAAGGGCGAACAAGAAGCTATGGATCGCTCAACCCGCAACTTTTTTTGGTGGATTGCACGAGGACGATTTGCGGAGCCCACCGGCACCGGCTTCGGCATCTTAGATTTCCGGTCGGGAGAGGTACGTACCGCCGGCAAGGCCCCACTAACACGTTCCCGGTTTTCCATAATTAAGCGGCTGGAGGGGCAAGGACGGGCAGCTTCCTCCGTAGAGCGCAACGGCGAAATCGCCTCTTTCGCCGGTGTTAGTGAAGAAGTGTCATCTCGTTGCACATATACCGAAAAAGTCTCGGTCTTATTCCTAGCCCAGTGATTTCTCGGTTTCTCTTTACGGGGGAAAACATGACCAGAGGCATCAATCACACTGATACTCACTTGCATATGCTCCCTCCTACAGCGAGGATCCAAGCACACTCAAAACGAAGCACGCGTTATCATAAAGTTGATAGAGACTAGACCTATTACAGCCACTGTTACCCAATCAGCAGCTCTCATACCAAGGTCCCAAACTGACTCTCACCATCTCCACCACCCGCTCTCATGAGACACAGATCTTCGGCACCATGATGCAATGGCTCAGACGGTGAAACAGAAAGAGAATCTCGACTGATAAAAGACGTCTCGATTCTTGATGGTATTAAACTAAAAAAGAGTTACTACGACACGGCATCCCCCAAAGAAAAAGTAGGGTAGCCGCTATCCTGATCAATTCCATACAGCTTTAATTCTCTGGTATAATTCAAAGGGATATCCATTTGCCAAAGCCAAAGGCCTCCCTGCCCTCTGTCACCGCCAAAAAAAGCACCAAGTGATGCATCGTACAGAAAGGTAAGGCAGGTTTCGACTGCACAAAACATCCATCTTCCCCCCTCCTCTCGGTATCTGGCGTCGTCGTTTCATCTTGGGATTGACGCACATCATGTATACCCCAGGCTGCCCCACGGCTCTGCCCCTGTATGCCCCTAGAATCCGTTCGTATGAGGGCTTCGCGGCTCCGGGTTCGTCTTGTCCTGCAGGGCGCCCTCTGCGTTGTCCTGCCCCTCCCGCTGCTCGCTGATGAGCTTCTCCATGAAAGATATATAATCGTATTGCGGCAGCCCTCGGTCTTCAGACATGTCTGGTCCCTTGTGCGTTGGCATAATCTCGATTAGCTGGTCAATCACCTCATCGGGCACCAGACTGTGTCGCAGGTCCATCTCTGTCACGTATGGCTTGCCGTCCGCCACCTCGCGGAACGACTGGAAAACCTGCTCTGCCGTGTTCTGATCCTCAGTCACATTCACCATGAACCGGATGAACTGCTCGAATGTGACATGGTCGCGACCGTTGGAGGTGTCCAGGAAGTAGTCGTGCATCTCGTCCTCGGAAAAGACCAGTCCCAGCGATGCAAGGGCTGCACTAAACTCCAGCTCCTGTAAACTGTTGGTGTCGTCGCGGTCGAAGTGTCGGAAGACACTCTCAAACTCCTCCAGCTGAATAGGTGTTAGATTCGTCATGTTCCGCGCCACCATTTGATTCTCCAAAAAGGCAAGCTTCTTCTGCACCGACGTCTTTACCAGGCCAAGTTCGTATGAGAGCTCGTCGTATGTGTAGATAGTAAAGTCGTTCTCCTCAATGTTGGCCTCCTGACACTTTTCATCCACCACCGCAATCTTCTCGAGGTACTGGTCCAGGGGTGCGAGGCTTTCACTTAGCTTCCTCACATGGTGCAGCTGGTCTTCCACATCTCCGTCGAGACCAGATATCGCCAGCTGCATCGTGTTGAGGGCCATTGCAAAGTCATTTGCCTTGTCAGCAAAGGACTTGCGGAGGGCGTTTTTGATGCTGTCATGTTGTCAGTCAGGGGCCATGGCTCTGTCTGGCAGGAAGCTAACATACTCTCGGATCGTCTCGTTGATGAGCTGGGCGCGTGTCATCTCCGTAGACGCCAAGTCCGCCCATTTCTTCTCAAGAGCATCCAAGCTCAGCTCCGCAGGTGGATCGTACGGCCGCAAGCGATAGGTGCCCAGCTTTGTCTTGATGTTTCCCAACAGCGCGGCCAGGTCACTCTTCTCAGCAACCCATTGTCGCTTCTTGCCCTTCTTGTAGTCGCCAAACTGTACAGCTTGGGCCTTGGCGTCTAAATATGTCCCTTCAAACTTGGATTGCTTCCATGACTCGACCTGCTCTATGATGGCCTGGTGGAGAGCCCGCATCCGCCGCTCGTAGGCATGCTGCATCTCCCAGGCGCCTTGCATGTTGTTGACAAACTTCTCAACGCGGCGTCCAGCGTTTTCCACCTTTTCCATCTGCGAGAAGGCGTGGAACCAGTATGCGATGTACGTCATCAGACTTCGCTCGTCAGGCTTGGCTACGTCGCAAACATCCTCAACATCCAGCAGCCTAGGAATACCGATCTCCTTGTGCGCGATATCAAAAGCGAGCTGCATATTGCCTCTGCGATCTGTCTTGTCAAGGGCGTCGTAGTCGATGAGGTCGGGCCGGTGGATATCCAGTAGAGCGCAAAACGCCAGACCATCATTCCAGCTGGCGCTAAAGTCTCGCACCTCGACCTCGTCGTAGCACGCCGTCTTTCGCTGACACCAGAGCAGGAGACCCTCCTTGGCCGACATGCCCTCCTCGTTGATGTCGCTGATGGTGAAACGTAGAATTAGAGTCCAGATGAGACCTAGGACGATCTTCTGGTTGCCATCAACAACATCTTCGGCGCCAGTGTTTGTTAACTGGATACCCCTGGATTTGATAAAGTCAAGCGCCGTGTTGGCATTTTCGAACTTTTGTACTCGCAGTTTCGGCTTGGATGCATAGCGGCCGAGCGACTCGTGTGAAAGACATTCGAGCAGATGAATCAACATGACCTATCATGGGGTCAGCAGAGGGTTCGTCCAGAGGCGCCGGCTCGAATCGTCCACCTACACCATCGCTGAGATCCGCCACTAGGTCCTTAACCTCGAGGTCGCGTGCTTCGATCTTGGTATTGAGCCTACACAGGGACAACGTCAGTACCTGGAACCGAGAGACCGGTATTCTTGGCTGCAATGTACCATTTTGTAAAGGTCTTTTGTTGGACCGTAATCCACCTCTGTTGTTCCGCAAAAGCCATCCTCGTCAAGCCTTGATCATGCGGGGGCTCGACGGCAGCGAGAGCGTCAGCGGGAGTGCTGGAACTAGGCGTAAATCTCCGGGACCTGTGAGGGTTCTGCCTCTTGTGAAGACCTAAAGAGAAACTTGTGCTGTCTGATCGCTGCAGGCGCGCCGCATGCAGCTGTGACTTGTCCCGCCGGTTGCGCGGGGTCGGGGAGGAGGGAGAGGAGGACGAAGATGTGGCGGTAGCGGTACGAGGTCTGACTGTAAAGCCTGTGGCGGGGGAGGACAAGCACGAGGACGGAGGGCGTGAGGAGGGCGACGAGGTGGTGAGGCAGTCGGTGACGAATGTGGATGAGGAGACCGGTGACACTGGCTCAAAGGAAGCGGACGAGGTCCTCGAGGATGAGGCCGAGGCGAAGGAGACGTTAGAGATGCACGATAAGCGAGATGATGCCGATATTGAAGCAGATGGTGAATGGTGGGAATGGAAATGCTGGTGGCTCGGCTGGCGGTGGTTGATCTCCTGGTGGTGGTGGTGATGATGCTCCTGGTCGCTAACGGTGTAATACTCGGTGGCGGAGGTAGCGTCCAGTAAACAAAAATCGGGGAACTTGTCGTTGCCCTCCACGTTGCTGGGGTGCGGTGGAAGCCTCCCCTGAACGCCCTCGGCAGGATCACTATTAGCGTCCATTTTTAGCCCTCGACGTCGCTTTTTTAGCGGTCCAGTTGCTACCTATGGATCCCCTGTTTGGTGGCTGCGCGTCTGCTGTCTGAATGTACCTATGTACGCTTCCGCTGTCGAGGTGAGGCCGAGTTTAAAGAATGAATTGGGCAGGACTTGTAGACAAATATCTCACCCAGACGTAAACTACTGTACCCAAGTAGCTTGAGTTGTCATGAACGTGGGTTCGTTGGGCATGCGTGCGTGAGGAAAAGGCGCCTGTTGGGCTTATAAGTTGTCCATGCATATCCCTAAAAGCCTCCTGCATGTTCTCCTCGCATAAAGCCCATTCCTCTCCTTTCTCCTCGCGACGTTGGCGAGACACTGGATATGGTGACATTTAGAGGCTAAACACTCGATATTGATCCTTTCTTTAGTCCCTTTTGTGTCTTTTGAAATACTCCCACCATTGGGGTTTCATTGTCTCGATATTATCAACCCCAGAATCAATGCACACGCCATCCCATGCGGTCTATTCCAGGGGTGGACCCTGCGAGGAACGAAACGTCCTGTGTCGATCGGCGGCTGCACATCCTCGATGCATGGCGTCGACTCATGCTTTAGGCTTGACCTGGGGGGGAGGGGTCTTGTCATGGACGGAACGGTTCAGGTCTTATGAAACGGTTCGTGAAACTTCTTTGTTATGCGTCTACGGTATTGCTACACAGGATATCTATTATAAGGGCACTGTGATTTACCGGTTTAACATGAAAATCAACATCGGACAAAAAGCGTTTGGATGTAACCTATCTTGACAACGGTCAACTATGTGTCCGCACAGAAGAAGAAAGCATGGGTGAAGCAAGGGACCTTGACATTCCGCTTTCTAGAATAATTATACCTCTACACGTAAACTACCTACCCTGTCTCAAGAAAAACATCGGAGTATTATTCGCCGTCTCAGCTTAAATAATATTTTAAATAATTTCCTCTTAGATAATTAGAAGAAAAATCCCGTCAACTACAGCCCAAGGTCTACTTAAGGATTCTTTTAATCTAGATTAGGCGCCTAAAAGGAGGTTAAGCTAGGAGTGGTTTTGTGAGGCCTGTGTCACTTAGTTGAAGATAAAGGGAGCCACACGAATTCTGGTAGCAATTCAGACAACGGCCTGAGGAACCATCTCGCAGTATGGCGAGCGGAATATACCTCAGTTGACGCCATGTTGATGAAGATGTAGCTTCCTCCAGCACATCTGCTGAGAAAAGAAGCGCCATACCAAGCCAGAAGCCTTGCATGTCAAATCGTAGCTTCTCAAAACTGTAGCCGTGTTTTCTTATCAGGTCCCAAGAGACAACCTGAAAATGCCCAGTTTGGCAACGTGATTGGTACTTGTTCTTCTATACAGACTCTTATACACCATATCCATATCATACAACCAGCTCCATGCCAACCCCCTTCTATCTCTTCTTTTGCTGTCCACCCCTCTGGTGCTGACCAGTCTGCCCGGCCCGCGACCGCAGCGTGTGCCTTTCCTTCTTCCAAGCAAATACCAGCTGGTCCACGCTGCCCATGTCGTGGCTGGGCTTGCGCATGTACGTCAACCTCGCGCGGCGCGCCCGCTTGGCTCGTCGCCAGATGATGTCGATACCCGTCACGGTCGGGCTGTAGATCTTGAACCACATCTCCACGCCAACCTTCATCATCTGTCCTCGCAGCTGGATTGCCGTGTCCTGACCCCGGCGCCGGATCTGGAGAAAGGCTCCCGAGAAGGGCTCGCCCGACTTTGTCGTCACCATCAGAACGTCGCCAACCTTGGCGCTGTCGGCGTGCTCACGGGAAAAGAGTCGTGTGCGTGCGCCGGTCGGGTCGAGTTTGGCGATCTGCTTGTCTAGGAGGGCGGGCAGCGGGTCGGGGTGGCTGGCGCGGATGGTCGGGACCTGAGGGTAGATCTGGAACTTGCTGACCTTGGCAATGTCCGCCCCTAGAGTCCAGTGTCAGCAAAGAGAATCCAACAGGTCATGAGACGTGGAGAGGTTGAGCCGTACGTTGTTCCGCGCTAAAGGCATTCTTGAAAGCGGTCTTGAACTGAGGCTTGAGAGACTTCTTGGGTTCCACGATGGAAGAGTTGTGCCTCTGGAATGTCCTCTGGAACCTCGTCCGCCTCAAGGCACTCTTAAGACAGCCAGCCGGCCGTCCCACGCTTGCCACATTCATTCTAATTGAGTTGATGTGTAGAGGTAACTGAGGTTGAGCCGACGCTAGAATTTCTGGAGCTCTGCGAATGTTCCTGGCTCGACCGGCCAATTGTCGCACCTGATTGGCTCGGTCCACAGTTTCTCCGGCCATTTTTCTTGCTTGCAGGCCCGTTGCAAGCAACTCCAACACGATCATTCAGGTTCATTCGACCAAGGGAACTTTTCCAAGGAGCATTTAGATATTGTCTCAATAAAGTCAACACAATGATGAATAGGTCATTAACGTCAGCTGTGCGGCCGCTGGCCAACCTGCGAGTCTCTCTCATGAAATCGGCGGTCCCAGCCCGTCACTTCAGCGCATCTCCTGCTCGTGGTACGTTCTCTGGAGCGCTGGGCAAAAACTCTTGATACTGATCCCTTCCTAGGCTTGAGCGCCGTCTTCAACCAGACCGAGAACACCGAGTTGAACGAGGTCCTCGCCACAATCCAGGACAAGATCATCCTCCCCGCCTACCTCCCCAAGAAACAGCGCGAGCTCGTCTTCAACCCCAAGAAGCGTACCTTCATCCAGCAAAACCCTGTCATTATCGAGCTCGATGGCCTAGAGCACAAGTTCACCACCATTGATCGCTTCAAAGAGGTCCCCAACTCAAAGAAGGTCTTCCATGACGTTATAGGGCTGATGAAGACCAAGGAGGATTGGGACAATATCGGCACCCTGCTCGCTGGCTACAAGAAGGCGGGCATTCGACTACGTCGGGAACACTACACGAAGATAATCCGGTTGGCGGGCGAGAGCAAGCAATCGTACTCCATTATCGAGTGCGCCAAGCAGTCCCAGGTGACCGGCTTCGTGTTGGACAAGAAGGAGCACTTGCTTCAGCTGTTGGTTAGCATCAACAACAAGATTATTTCGCCCAGCGGAAAGGAGAACGAGTCAGCGCAGGCCTTGACGTGGGCTGAGCTGGTCCTGGACCTGATTCAGCGACCCGAGCACCTACAGGAGGAAGTCCAGCCCTACAACAGGCTACACCTCGACCCCATTGTCCGCGGATTGTACCTCTACACTCAAGCCTCGGCCGCCCAGGCGAAGCAGGCGACCGAGCAGCCAGCAGACGAGCTGGTGCAGGCGGTCAAGGAGAATGCCGAGACCGTCAGTAGCCTCTGGACTCGCCACGGCTTTGAGGACCTGAACAACTCCGGCGTCCTCGTTGACATCAACCCCTTTTCTCCCCAGAACAAGCAGACCAGGAACTCCTCTGACCTCTCCCCCAACTACTACGTCCTGGCACTGGCCCAGAACATCAAGGGCATCGAGATGGCGCAGGAGATCGTCGGGGATGCCGCTAAGGACCTGAAGCCCGCCGCCGAGGCATTGGAGCAGCATCTGCGCGACTTTGTCAAGACAGTGTATCGCGATGGCTGGGCTAAGACCTACGAGTCGGTCACGGGCCGGATGCCTGACTGGGCGCAGTCGTCTACTTAGAATGGATTTAGACTCTGACTGTCTGGCATGTATCATTCAATATGTATCATCTAGCTTTTGTACAACATAAGTCATTCTATGGTAGAACAATGTACTTCTCCAAATGCTTTGGGATGGCCCCCAGCAGCTTCTTGTCCGTCAGCCACTTGCGAGAGAATAGCCGGTCGGCGTATCTGTAGGCACCGTCGCAGAGGACCGTGACAACAGTGTTACCCTTGCCCAGCTTCTCGGCCACCTCCTTGGCGGCGACAACGTTGAGCGACGAGCTAGCGCCAAGGTAAAGACCCTCCTCGTCGAGACAGCGGTACACCATCTCGATGCTCTTCTCGTCCGCAATATGCAGCGAGCCGTCGAGAAGATCGATATCGGGCTGGAGGTTGTCGGTGATGCGGCCCTGACCAATACCTTCGGTGATGCTGGATCCCGTGCGCTCGTTCAGCTTGCCGCCCGATGAGACGTACGAGTGTAGAACACTGCCGGGGGGGTCGGCTAGGAAGCTCTTGACACGACCATTGGAGACGTCCTTGAGATACCGCGTAATACCGGCCAAGGTACCAGCCGTGCCAGTGGCACACGTGAAGGCGTCTACCTTGCCCCGCGTCTGCGCCCAGATCTCGGGGCCGGTAGTCTCGATATGCGCGCGGCGGTTGGCCGTGTTGTCAAACTGGTTGGTCCACACGGCGTTGTCGAGGCGCTCGGCGTGCCGCCGTGCCTGGTGGTTGTAGTTCTCGGGGTTGTCGAAGGCAACGGCAGGGACGGGATAGACCTCTGCGCCGAGGAGACGCAGCAGATCGATCTTGCCCTGGGACTGGGTGTTTGGCATGTAGATGACGAGCTTGTAACCCTTGGAACGGCAGACATGGGCGAGGCCGATGCCCGTGTTGCCGGCGGTGCCCTCGACGACGGTGCCGCCGGGCTTGAGCAGGCCGCGCTCCTCGGCGTCCTTGACTACGTACAGAGCTGCGCGGTCTTTGATGGAGCCGCCGGGGTTCATGAACTCGGCCTTGCCCAGGATCTCGCAGCCTGTCTCGTCCGAGAGGTGGTTAAGGCGGATGAGAGGGGTGTTGCCGATGGCTATAGCGGTAAAGACGTCAGCTTCGACACTTCTCCTTCATAGGAAAGATAGCGCGCACCTCCAGTCAAGCCTCTGGAAACACCCTGGGCCTGGGACACAGCGATGGTGTGCGTGCTGGGCTCAGCAGCTTTGGCCGCTGTGGCAGCGAGCCGCCTGACGCTTTGGCGGAACATTTGGAGAGGAGAAGGGAGTCGCGAGCTTCAGAAGAGGCCAATTGACAGAGCCACAGGAGTTCAAGAGTCTAAGACGAGGCGTAAAGCGAGGATACTTGGTCGAGGTTTGGCTTGGTAAGATGGGAAATGCTTAAAGAATGGTGGGGCCGCAACCGGCGGCAGCGATGGCGCAATTCCGGGCTGTCGGCGTTGGACGGCAAAGCTCCACACCGACTTCCATGATGGCTTCAACGAGAAGATATACACGGTGATATATGGTAATATTTGATGTAAAAAGATATTATACCCTGGAATATTATTGTATATGTCTGGTTTCCAACAAAGGTGCTGAGTCCATACCATCCTCCTCTTCCCCCTCTTACGAGGGATTCTGCTCTGGCCGCACATATGGCGCCGGGAACAGTCCTCTCGAGCCCATATATGACCCAAAGTACCAATCTCCGTTCACATCTTCAATCTCCTTGATCTCTGCTCCCCGAGGGAACAGAAGCTCATCGTCTGCCCCAGGCTTCGGGTACCATCCCCATCGCGCAGACGCTTTCATGCCCATTCCACCGTCCGGGGGGAAGCTCTGCGTAAACGTCGTCGAACCGTCGCTCATCGGTGCCGTCTCGGATACGTCTCTGGTGACGAGACGTGCTGAAGTCTGATCGCCGTGTTGCCATACCCACTTTTGGAGTCCCTTCTCGCGGTGCTCGGGGTTACTTGCTGGTTCCGATCGGAGTCCCCGTCCTCCTACTAGGTCCTGGGCTATATACCTCCACTGCCCGACCTTGCCGTCAGCGAAGCCGACTACCACCATTCTATGGCCGTTGAGACACCTCCTCCATCCTGAATGGCCATTCTCTTGGCTCATCTGGCGCTGTGCGACGAGGCTACCATAGCAGGATGAGCATATGTCGTAGTCGCCCGGTGCAGCGTCGGAAACCAGAGAGCTTGTGCAGTGATAGCAGTGATACCTCGCCTGGCTGGGAAGAATAGGTTCTTGGCACACATCGCACCGTGTCGTAAAGACAAGTGGCTTGAACGGCCCGATGTTTGCAGCGTTAGGGCCTTTGAATATCGTAGCTGCTTGAGGCCGCCCTGGCGATCTTGGAGGGCTTCCTGGCCTACCTTGGATGGGCTGCGCGGCCTCGTGAGCCAAAGGCAGCAGAGTATGCGAGCATGATCTTCCCTGGTTCACACAGTCGTTACAGAAGCCCCAGTCGCCTTCGTTACAGACGTCGCATCGCCAGTAACACTCGTTCGTCCACGCAGAGCATTGGGCGCAGAATGTTCCGCTTTCCAGTCGATTCCGGGGGTCATCGGTCGTGAGAGTTTTCCGGCCCTCCGCTCCACCAGGGATTGAACGAGGAGGCCGATACCGACTTGCTGTAAGCATATGCGGCCTTGCCAACGAAGCATCTCCCTGCTGCTGCCGTGTCTTCTCCCACTTTGCCCAGGCGCCATAGCCAAATCCGAACCAGTAAAGACAACCTTTTCCAGCTCGGTAGCAATCGATACACATGTTCCACTGGCCACCGGCACATATTGAACAGTTGTAGTGAAGCTCATACTCAATATGTGGCTTATTACATCGTGCACAGCTGATAGAAGGCTCTGGAAATAGCTGCGATCTGGTTCTCTGATGCCCTGAAACCGTCGGGCTGCTCAGGGGACTAGTCACCGCCTGATGGACAATGGCAAGGTCTGTAGGGCGAGCCCGGTTTCCTCGTCCTGCTGATGTGTCGGGGTGGCTAGGAGGAGGCTGTGACGGGCCCGAAGTGTTTGGCGTGTTTCCTTGTCGGCTGGCAAAAGACAGGTTGCTAGGTGTGCTTGTAGATGCTGCGGCATCAATTGGCTGGGGAAATGGTGCAGTGTGAATGGGCGTGCTCGTGCTTCGTCCCTCGCTGAAACTGGGTCGATGCTGGGTAGGGTCCGAGGTTTGAGACCTCAGCGTGAGGTCCGTCGATGATCGGGTAGCAGGCCTGGTCTCCGTAGTAGTTGGGAAAACAGGAGTAGTGGCGCTGCGGCCGCCGCTGGCTGTTCTGCGCCTTGGTCTTCGACTCGCGTCCTGAACTTCGAGGTTTGCTGACGACATCGAAGTTGGTGGACGGCTTCGCTCCTCGGTCTGGCTGGCAGCGCTGGCAGCACTCGCGGCGCTGGTAGATCTAGAGTGTGGACGGGGGCGGCCTCTTGGTCGACTGTTGCCGTCTGGGGCCAGCATTCTGGGATCAGTGCTGGATTCTGTGTACCGCGTCGATGCAGTATGACTGCTTGCGTTGTCTCTCCGTGTTGCTTCCTGGCGCATGCGTTCTCTCTGTCGTCGCCGGTACGCCTCTGTGATGCGCCTACTGAGTTCGTCGTCGCGACTCAAGTCGATGTTATCCAAATCGAGTCCGTCGAGAAGGCCCTCTTCTTGGATCTGCCTGGCAAAGTCCTCTATCTCTCTCTCTATGTCTCGTTCGCTCATATCCGCAGAGCTGATGAGCGACCTGATCGACGACTGATGCTCAATCTGGCGTTGTCTCGACTCGCTTCGTCTGTGTCGCCGCTCGCCCTCAACGTGAAGCTGGTCGGCACTATGCCGGGGCCCGTCTTCCATGCGAGGACGATGTCCGGCTCGTCGGTGATGCCCTTCCATGCTCCGGTCTCTACTCGACCTGCTTCTATCGTCGGCAGAGCGACTTTCGCGTCTTCGTCGAGTCCTTGGAGGAGCAGATGATGACACCCCGACCTCCTGCAGACTCATTTCTCTGACCTCTTCTACTAATCTCCTGTCCTCGTCGGCTGCGCGCCGCTCGTCCGCCGTTCTGTGGGTATTGACTTTGGGCAGCACTTGGTCGCCAGGCTTGTACTTCTTGGCCATTTCCTCCTTCTCCGCCGCCGAGCGAGCCTTATCCGGGTTTGCAGCGATCAACATATCCAACAGAGTCACAACGGTGGCATTGTGCCGGGTATCTCGTACAGGTGCTCGACATGATGGGCAAGTAAAGATGTTTGCACCAGGAGTAGGCGGGTTTGGCGATCGCTCGGCTGTCGCAGCCTGGAAAGTGAACCATTCTTTGAGGCAGGCGCCGCAGAAAGTATGAAGGCAATCAAGGAGCGTCAAAGGTTGGTAAAGGAGCTCCGTGCATATCTACTCAAGGTCAGCGATGGTGTGGTTAGAGAAGATGGGCAAGATCAAAGGCGGGGGAGCCTACAGAGCACGTCAGCTCCCTTTCCAAGTCCAGGCCAGCCTTTGGAGGCTCCATTCATGATATGATATATCAGGTACAGCCCATTCTTGGGGGAGTAGAAAGTGCGCGCGCACGAGGAGCCTCCGCTGGGGGAGGACGGCGAGGATTTGTGGTATGAAGATATAAGGTGAGGACGGTGTTGGGCCAGGTTAGAGGTCACCTATTAGTGGGTGGCGGGGGCATCTTTTGGGGGCCCAGCCTGGGCGCTACAAGAAAGGCGGAAAATAGCTGCATTTGCATGGCACACACACCATACTGCTACAGGCTTCCAAATGGCGGAGGAGAGTGGTTGGGCTGCGACATGGAATATACATGACAGGATCATGATTTCCTTTCTGACGCGATCATGTACGTCTGCGGGGTGTGTGATGTCTGCGAGACATTGGACGTGAGATGGTCTTATCAACTGTTTGCTCACAAGACCGATAGGCTACCGCAGAGCATCTACTATAGATATACGCGAGATGAACTAACAACAGGTTCATGAATTGCTATTCCAATACTAAAACTCTCCTCCTCTTGACTCTTCAGCATATCGCCATAAGTACGGCAGTGTATGTATGTTCATGCCGCAGAACGGACTCAGCTTACATCAACCCCCACACCACACGCGATACGATAGAGATGGTGTGCACACATGCATCTTTCTGCGCCTCGTGAACATCTGTATTTTCATCTCCGAGACCAAACTGGAGCTACATCCATCACTTCATTTCTCAGCGGGAGGGGCGGCAGCGAGATACAAGTAGCCACCAACAATAACGCCTACAACGTTGCCATTATCCAACGTCGATATCTTATGAGTGAGTCCACTCGGCCTTCTTCTTCTCAGAAAACGCTTTCATGCCAATCTTCTGATCCTGGCTGCCAAACAAGCTGTGGAAGACTCGTCGCTCGTACTCGACACCATCGCGCAGGGGCAGATCCTGGCTCTTGTTCACCACCTCCTTGGCCGCCATGACGGCGACCTTGGAGTAACCGGCGATCGTCTCGGCCAGCTTCAGCGTCTCCTCCATCAAGGCCTCGTAGGTAGGGAATGTTCTGGCAGCGAGTCCCCATTTCTCCGCGTCGACTCCAGAGAAGGACTTGCCCGTCAGGATGAGCTCCGTCGCCTTGGCCTTGCCAATGGCTCGGGTCAATCGCTGGCTGCCACCGGCGCCGGGGATGGTGCCGAGCTTGATCTCGGGCTGGCCAAAGTTGGCACTCTCGGTGCAGTAGATGAGATCGCACATCATGGCAAGTTCGCAGCCACCGCCGAGGGCATGACCGGAGACGGCGGCGATGATGGGCTTCTTGACTTGGGTGGTAAGGTCGGACCAGGACTCGATGAAGGAGTTGGTATAGGCGTCAGCAAAGGTGAGCGGGGCCATCTCCTTGATGTCGGCACCAGCAGCAAAGGCCTTTTGAGAGCCGGTCAAGATGATGACCGAGGTATCATTGGACGCATTGAAGTCGAGCAGAGCTTGGTTAAGCTCCTTGATGAGAGGCGTGCAAAGTGCGTTGAGAGCCTTGGGTCGGTTCAATGTCACTAGATCAACGTAAGATTCTGGCATCAAGCTTGGAATCTAACAACAAGGCTTACCTTGACCGACGCCAGGCTTTGGCTGAGAAACCTGAATGTGCTCGTAGGCCTGGGAACTGTACGCGCGAGCAATCCGGGGAAGAGTAGATCGCTGGAAGGGCACTCGAGTCGCCACTGGTCTCATACAGCGGAGGGTGTTCATCTTGATGGGGCGGCTGATGTCAATTAAATGGAACAGACGTGCAATTGTGTCGAGATAGGAAGCAGTGAACAGCTCTTGTAGTATTTTATGGTGAAGTATTCAACAGATGGAGGTTGATAGCTGCTAGTAGACGGGACGTTGACTGATGGTAGGAAGCTCCATTGAAGCTGGGGCCACAGCAAACGAGGGAGCTTAAGCTCACGGTGACGCAACTGGAACTCGGCCAAGATCAGCCGAGGATAAACAATCTAGCCGCTCATATCCATGGCAAAGCCGAGGGCTTGAAGGTGTCACGTGAATGACAAAAGATGAGCCAAAACAAAGCAATCAAGAAATAAGTCAAGAAAGCATGAGCCTCCAGCTACCGGGCTTGTTCTGGATACTTTATACCGTAGAATGTATGGATCTATCCCGGATCCCATAAGTTGGTACTTGAATCTTTGACATTTACAAGGGGCTTATGCTTGTCAGCGTCATGCTCAGTCTACTTGCTCTCAAACTGAAAGGCAGTATTGATATAGTATCAGCCAGACCGGTAGTTTTAACCGGTCTAATCTTCCGTTATGGCCCACTGACAGGATACTAACTAGTACGAAGATGCATTCATGAGAATGGAAGTGTTCTCGAAGTGAGTGGCATCTAGTCTACGGAGTAGCGAAAGGCACACGCTGAGTCGGGACGGCTGCGCCTCTACGTCGGGTACTACGTAGTGCCAATGACAGGTGGGGTCCAGGGAGGTTCCTTAAGATCTCCCCCTAAACCAATTTGTTTCTAATCTGAATCACCAATGAGATCGCTCGCCATCTAGTTTCTGCCGGGCTAGGGAGGCCACCAGTGGCCAACTAACGTTTCTCCTGCGCCGGTAAATGCCCGGTAGATTTGTACCAAGATCCCTTACGTGGCTGCATCGCCAAAAGTCCAAAAGTTACAAGCTCTACATTTGCAGATTCGCCATCGCAGCCTAATTTTTCCATCAATTCCATTCCTTTCAACGTTATTCGTAGTCGCATTCTCTCTCGGCCGGGATTCGACTCTTCTCCCTCTTGCGCTTACCGATCCTCCGCTCCGAAACTACCTACCTGCTTTAACCGATACAGGCGAGTCGCTGTACACTTTCAACATGAATGCGCCAGAGCCTGAGCAGACCCCTTTCGAGGCTGTCAGCGTCCACACTTCAAGGATCCAGCGCGTATGTCTCTCTATCGATAGAGTCTACAACTCGAGGCGATCTCGCTAACACCCGAACTCTAGCAATACCAAGCTCTGCTGGACCAGTCTACCCCTTTTGTCCTATACCGATGGGTCGGCACTGTTGTCTGCCTCCTCGCCTTTTTCCTGCGAATCCTGTTTGCGCAGGGCTGGTACATCGGTACGCCCTCATTCCAAGAAACCTCTTAAACCTCGAAGCTAACGAGAGTACAGTTGCCTATGCGCTCGGCATCTACCTCCTGAACCTCTTCCTCGCCTTCCTACAGCCCAAGTTCGACCCCTCAAACGAAGAGGCCGATAATGAGATGGAGGATGGCTCCGTGGGCACTCTCCCCACCAAGCAGGACGAGGAGTTCAAGCCCTTCATCCGCCGACTCCCCGAGTTCAAGTTCTGGTACTGGGCGACCCGAGCCATCTTCATTTCCTTCGTGTGCAGTTGGTTTGAGATCTTCAACGTGCCAGTCTTTTGGCCCGTTCTGGTTATGTACTGGTTTATCCTTTTCTTCTTGACCAGTAAGTCTACAATACCCTTTGGTCAACGCGTCAAATCCTAACTGTCAGCTAGTGCGGAAACAAATCCAGCACATGATCAAGTATCGCTACGTACCCTTTACTGTTGGCAAGAAGAACTACGCCAAGAACAGCTCTTAAATCACCAGCCGAATGGGCCCGGGGGAATTGTCTTGTGCGGTCATCATCACTCCTGGGATAATAACTGGGTTCGAGGTAGTAATCTAGCTACTATTCGCATACGCTTGACACCTAAGCTGGCCTTCATCTCAATACGGGTCAGTATTTTGTTTCTTGGAGGTGAACTCTCTTCTTGCTCAGCGAAAATACCTGCATCTCGCTGTTCCTGCATAATGGTCTGGCCAGCTTCAATCAATGGATCGAACAATGAAGTGGGCATATATGATGTGGTCCTCAGCCTTGCTACTGAACTTGGACCGAATCTTGGCAAAAATGCATCGCACCGTCAATCTCGCCTCGCACCAACGCGTCGTCGTTCATCCTCTTTCAATCTCACCAGAACCGCACCGCAGGCGCTGTCTTGAATGAACGACTTATTGAGCATGACTAGAGAGTCCCTAAGAAGGCCCCCTGCCCGGACGCAATGTATTTTACGATATTGGAAAGATGTTGGTTGGCGAAACAGACAAGGCAAAACGAAGAATGAAGGATGAAGAGAAGGAGGCCCTGCGAGACGACCTAATTTTGGAGGTCACAATTTCAGTCAGCCGCCGGCGTCGCGCAGTTATTCGAGCGCTAGGTTTTGTACTATTAATATACGATCAGGGCTTTCTAATGATATAATTATTGACGTCTTATGACTCTTTCTTTTCATGCAATTGAGCAGTGAGGTAATGTGGTGATAATTGAGGTGTCACTGAAATATGGGGCCTTTACCAAACTTGAATAAGGAGGTGCTTAGGAAACAGTGTTTCCTATCATCATATTGTCTTCTAATACCTCAACTTAATTTAGTACGAAATCAACAAAGTGGTGGAATGAACCAAGGGTAGCTTTTACGAAGAAGAAAAAATAGCCAAATTGGAGTGTGGAATGTCTCCCCCAACCTGTACTGTTTGAGCGCGTCGTGGAGCTGGCTGGAGCTTTTTGACAGTGTCAGCCTTGCGCCGCAAACTGAGATCTTGGACTGTAGCCGCGCTCGCGCCTTCTTCACCTTTCTCCATCAACCACCACCACTTCAACTACGCCGTTCTGCGTTCTCCTTTTTCTCTGCACCGACACCTGGCTTCAGTCTCACTAATTCAACTCTGCGGCGTCCATCGCCACCGCGACGATCATGTCGTCTTCAGCTCCTCGCTCCGGCGAGCGCATGATTCACCAGGACTTCATCGCTCGCATCCGATTCTCCAATGCGCTTCCGCCTCCACCACATCCGCCCAAGCTGCTTGACATACCCAACACGGGCCTCGCAAGCGGCCAATATACAACGCCAGGCTTCGCATCACGGCTCGCTCGAGAACAGCCTTTGAACATTGAGGCGGATGCCGAGCTGGGCATGCCCCTTGACTTGGTGGGCATGCCCGGCGTCTTTGATGGCGACGAACGATGTGAGTATGCTGTTTATGATGATGCGAGCTGCTGAAGCTGACTTTTACGTAGCAATCCAGGCGCCTGCTCATCCTCCTACTCTTCACCCTCACGATCGGCCGTTGCTAAGGCCCATCGCCGCCCTCGGAAAGCTCAAGGTCGCCGAAGCCAACGTCTCCTTCCTTCGACGAACCGAATATATCTCGTCTACCGCCTCTAAACGCCATGATGGAGCCATGCCGCGTGCTCTACTTACCAAGGCCAACAAGAACCGTCGCCCTGTGGAGGCTGCGGCCGACTCGCCCCAAGTCATCAAGCGGAAGATCGACATGAGCTTTGACATTGCCGAGCAAGATCTCAAGGACCCCAAACGCGTCAAGCATCCTAGCAAGAAGCATCTCAAGCTCATGGATGTCTCGCCTCTCATTCCCGACCTCGATGCCTTCCCCGATTCCGGTGCATATGTTACCCTCAAATTCCACCAGAACCCTGTAACGAGCTCCAGTGAATATGACAAGCGTCTCCTTAGCGGTATCTTCAGGCCCATAGACCGAACACCGCAGGAAGAAGAGGCATACGAGGCGGCGCTCGCTGCCCATGACCAGGATCCCGCCAATAACCCCAAGCCTCAGAACCTTATGAACTACGACTACTACCTCACACAATCGAGCAGTGCTGGCGAGCGCTTCCGCCGCAAGTTCGATGTCGAGAACCCCGACCACGACGACGAAGAGCTCTACACCCACGAGACCGACACTGGCGGCTGCTTCCAGTACAATCGACTCCGAGCGTACGAGACTTCCCAGGAAACCGAGTTCGACCACACGACCAAGTTCGAGGAGGAGATCATCCTGGCCTACAACGAGGATACCTTTTACCCCAACCAAAAGGGTGTTTACTATTACCCCGTGATGCAAAAGTCTGTCATTCGACCTCAGCGAACCAAGAACATTGCACGCAACTTTGGTGTCACCGAGGAGGAGCAGGTAGTGGACCAACTTGACATCACCGTTGAGGAGCCTACTGAGGATCAGCGCGACGCCATGAAGCAGTACCGCGAGAACCCGCTTGGCCCTAGCCAGGACAAGGGAGAGGAGGAGCACGAGGACGAACACCATGATGCTGAGGGCGAGGATGATGGCGACCACCGGGGTAGCAGCCCGGCAGCCCATCGCGCAAGATCGGCCTCTGAGGATCGAGACGCTGAGGGCGAGGACGACGAGTAGCACTCGTTGAAACGGATGATGAGCAAGCTACCTTGTAAAGTTTCACTCGTGGCCAGTTGGCTCGATCAAGTTGACAGTAGTGCAGACGGAGAAGGCGATATCCGTCGGTCAAACTCGGGGATTGCGGCGTAGGGTCAGTTAATCATAGATTTCAGGCGTAGCAAAATTTAACATGTAACATATACAATCAATCATGCCAATGGCTATGCTCCTGCACAGTCAAAATCTGTTCGTCTCGGTATAGTGTCCTGTTGTATATGTCGTAACCCAGCCCCAACGCCATGAACCAAATCCAAGCAGCCATGCCATGCTGTATACAAACTTAGTAGTACCGTCGAATCCTCATATATATATATATATATATATAGATCATTTAGTCGCTCGTTCAGACCACATTCTCCTCTTTGGGTAGCTTCTTGTTGGAGCTGGCACTATCATAGCCAATCATCTCCCTCTTATCGTCAATCACTCGAGCATATCTAGTCACACCAGTTAGTATCAGTTCAATATCTCTCAAGAGCGCAGACACTTACTCTAGCATCAGACGAAAGAACCAGGCCTCCATGTCCACCTGACGAATAGCCTGGTTCGCCCACTCACGACTAGACGCAGCAATCCTTTCTGCATCCCCCTTGCCAGCCTCCTCCTCGTCAAAGAAGCGCACCGCCTCGAGCCAGTCGTCTCCCTGGGCGCTGAGGGGGACGTAGTGCGCCCACGGCTTGAGCCACTCGGCGTGCCACTCACGGAAGACAGCGAGCTTGAAGACGAGGCTGCGGCTGCGCAGAAAGGCGCTGAAGCGGCCCGAGAAGGCGTTGCCGTCCATGTCGAGGAGGTACTTGTACGACCAGGCGTCCTGCTGGGCCGCCGACTCGGACACGTTGAAGAAGGCCCGCTGCGCCTCGCAGTCGCCCGGATCGCACTGGCCAATGTGGGAGAAGCGCACGTCGACGAGGTCGCGATAGTCGCCGCGTGGCACCTGGGCCGGCGCGCCCTGACCCGTCATGATGCGGGCCTCGTCGCGCGCGTTGAGCTTCTGGACGAGGCGCTGGCGATGCTGCCGCCTCCAGCGGCCGTTACGGCTGTAGCCCCCTGTCGTGGAGCCGCGCCAGTACAGCTTGTTCTGCTTGCTGGGCCAGTCCATGTCCATCTCCTCGTCGTACTCGACCATGCCCGCCCAGTCCCAGGGGGAGGGGTAGACCAGGTCGCTGTAGGACGAGATCTTGGACTGGGAGAAGATGGGGAAGAGGTCCTGGACGATCCTGTACGTGTTGGGGCCGGCGAAGAAGCCAAAGGTTGAGCTGAGGGAGGGCGAGAGGCAGATGTTGGACATGGCGGTGGTGTTGTAGATGAAACCGAGCTCGCTCATGCTGTAGCGGCTTCGGTGATCGACTCTCTCGTCTTCTTCCAGACATCGGGATGGGCTGTCGGGAGGACATGACATGCGGGAATGGGCCCAGGTTGATTGATGTGCGAAGGAGTTGAACCGTGTTAGAGTCGTTTCCTCAAACGACTTGCCATCGTGAAGCTCCAGGTTGGTCTGGGTAAAGTCATTGGCAGGTTTCGACATTGCCATGGCTGCGGGCATGTTCTTCTCCTTAGCCGTCTTGACCAGTCTTGTCAGGTCCTCGTGCGAGAGAATAACCCGAGACTCGTCGTGAAAGTTAAAGGCAAGATCCATGTCTGGGAGATATTTGAGAAACTTTTCCATCATCCCCCTTGTCGCATTTTGCTGCCACTCGACGCCGTTCTGGATATATGTTATGCGGTGGTCACGGATAGATACTCCGATCAACCCATTGTCGAATCCCAACGCTTCCTTTGCTCGTGCTCGGATAGTCCTGGGCTTGAGTCCCCAAAACGGCGTGATCAGGTCGTATACCGTGTCGAACTCGTCAATCATCTTGACCCCGTTGTCCTTGGCAAACTGAAACCACTTGTCGAAATGGGGAGGTGGTGGCATCCCGTACCGACGGCGATACTCTCTGACTGCATCATCGAGCGTCTTGGACTGTCGACCTTTGAGGTCCTCAAACTCGCGCTGAGCATTACTGACGAGATATGATATGGGATGTGTCCCCGATGCAGGAACCTCCTTTGGCTCTGAGCCTCCTTGAATGTCTGTCTCATCTTGTGTGAGTGTCGATCCTGGCGTCGATTGTGGCTGTGGTGGTGCTTGGTATATCTCGACTTGCGGAGACTGTATCCGTCGTAGAGAATAGACGCAGAGGCAGAAAAAGGCAAGGCTTGCAATCGAGAGCATCTGGCGCCGTTGAGAGGCTCGAAATGACACAAGGGGCAGCATCTTGTTTGTTGTTGATGGACTCTGTACCAGCCACGAGTCGGGTTAACCTGAAGCTGCAAGTGAAAAAACTCGAGTAATTCAGTCCGACAAAACCATTGCAGTCCAATTAATGCATAGGTTTCATCAACATCCAGCATTCATTTGACTGGTCTCTTGTCATGAGTTTCGATATAAGACCCAGGATGAGACCCATAGGTGCTAGGGGTATTGATGTTCCATGCATGTCTCCTATTGGTCAAGCGCGTGGGAACAAAACAATCAAGATGGTCTGGCCTTCAACGACGTTGCCACAACGACTCAAGATTTTGGCACGCAAACGTTCAACATTGGTAAAGGGACGAAGGACTTTATTGTATTCACTCCAAACCTTTCATGTGCACATTTTGATGGTGACTCCAACACTTTGGAGTAAGGGCCTTGTCCGTTTCTTTTTTTATTTCGTTGTGCGACATAATATTGGCCATAACTCAAAATACAGCATAAAACAGTAACATTAACGAAACACCACTGTCTCAAGGTTGTACAAAGACTTTACATGCCCGGCAGCAACTACGGATTGTTGACAACGACTGGCCAAGTGTATCATTCCAACTCAATGCTTCATACGCGTTCACAGTCGCACAACGACAGGAACATTTGCACATCTTCACAGCAGCAGGGCGCATCAGTCTGAGCATCTCGTCAAGGTTCAATTCTAGTGCTCGCGTGTGCGATAAGCTCCACGGCTATAGTAATCGCATCGGTCATTGTCATCGTAATCCCCCCAACGCCGAGAATGCCAGGTTCTTTTCATAAACGACTTTTTTTTGGTATCCCGTCCCGTTTAGTAGAAGAAGCCAATGATCTTGCCGGCAACGTGCTTGCGTCGGGCCTCCTCGTGGTCCATGATACCAGCAGAGGTGGTCAGGATCACGTAGCCGAACTGACGGGCAGGCAGCAGCTTGACGACCCACTTCTCGAGGTCGTTGAGCTGGACGTTGTAGCGGGGGGAGATGACACCGGTCTTGTTGAGGCGGCCGTTGAGCTGGACAACGATCTTGCCGGATCGGTGGTCATCGACCTCCTCGAACTCGCCAATGTAGCCTGGGATAAGATGTCAGTGGATGTTTCGAGAGACTAAACGTCTAGACTTCATGGGTATATAATATCAGAAAAACGTGTAAGATCTCCGAGTGTAAATCTATCGGCAACTTATAGGGGCGGAGCCGTGGGGCAGTATCGACCGTCGCCCTAGTTATCATGCCGAATGGGGAGGATAAGGGGTGAAGAGAGAAAAAATGCAGAGAAAAAGTTACATACCGTGGCGCTGCATGACCTGGAGGAACTTGATGATGACCTTGGAGGAAGGTCGGATCAGGACCTGGCGCTTGCCAGCCTTCTCGGCATTGTTGATGGAGTTGAGAGCATCGTGAAGAACGGAAGTGCGGACCATTTTGGCGGTGTTTAGAGGAGATTCTCAAGTCGGGACGGGAAATGAGGTATCTGCCAGAACGAAGTCGGTGTTAGCCTTTCCAAGGCCGTGAGCATGGAGAGTGCCCTCAACGATCGATCGCGAGGGTTCTGCCGCCCAGTGCTGAAGAGAAGAAGCGTATCGAGAGACCATCGCCGGCCAAGGTGCATCCGTTCCATGGGCCGAAATGGGGCCTCAAGGCCAGCGACACCCTCGATTGCTCTCCTCTGCCATGGTGAAAGGCATCATCCTTTTGGATTCGAATCGCTGTCGAACATCAGATCAATCATACATACCTCGACAAAATTGACGTAGTCTAGTTGGCTGAGGAGGAGTGTCGTAGAGAGAAAGGAGCCATTGAAAAAAAAATGTAGGCCAAGCGACGAGTGGAAATGTGGGTGTGCCCTGGTGGCCCGTGCACGTAAAAATGCCCTAACACTATCGCACTCTGTCGTTTAGTTTTCGGCAAATCTCCGTGGCACCAAACGAAGACACTTCCAGATTCACGACCCAAACCCCCCCTTCCAACTTTTTTTTTCCTTGATACACATAGAAATCTTCGAGGATCGCCCGACAAGAAAATCATAACAAGATGGTGAGTTTTCTCGAAGCTCCCCGACGCTCCGCCCGCCAATTGCTCGAGTTTCGCTCGCGGACGGCCAATTTTTGCGCGACAGCGGGGGGTCGAATTTGTTCTGGTGGGACGGTTTCGCTAATACTCTGTCGCGACAGTCGGACGTAGAAGACAACACCCCCGAGGTCGCCGCCGATGTTGTCGAGGTTTCCAGTGATGCCCCCAAGGGCCAGATGTCCATTCTCGATGCTCTCAAAGGTGTCCTGAAGCTGGCTCTCATGCACGACGGTCTTGCCCGCGGTCTCCGAGAGGCTTCCAAGGCTCTCGATCGACGACAGGCTCACATGTGTGTCCTGAACGAGAACTGCGAGGAGGAGGCCTACAAGAAGCTTGTTGTCGCTCTCTGCAACGAGCACAACATCCCCCTGATCCAGATCCCCGACGGCAAGCAGCTCGGCGAGTGGGCTGGTCTCTGTACGTTTTGGCCCTTGGAAGACGGTGGATGAACATGTCAGAATGCTAACAAGGTCTGTTTTAGGTGTCCTCGACCGTGAAGGCAACGCCCGCAAGGTCGTCAACTGCTCTTGCGTCGTTGTCAAGGACTGGGGTGAGGAGTCTCAGGAGCGATCTATCCTCCTCAACTACTTCCAGACCGAGCAGTAAGGGCTCCGACGGCGTTGGATGTGAAACGGATTAGAGGCGCGGGCTTGGAATCAAGGCCGCTCGACACGACTTCCTGTACTCTAGCCACTCCGGTTGGCATCTGAATGGGTTTAGGCCTTACGTCTCACGGCCATATTGCATTGAGAGGAATAAAAAAAATTGGGCATCATTGGATCTTTGACATTGCATTGTGCGCTCTTGTGAAGTGAACAGTGGCTACGCCTAACCATGACATTCACCTGGATATCTATTTTCGTCCTTCGACCTGGGTGGGAATACGCTGGTTAGCGGGGTCAATATTGGCAAGGCCTGGCCGGATCAACTCACCATGATGATGTGGTATCCAAACCCCGTCTTCACCTCGGCAAACTTTGGGCTGGCCGTCGTGCTGGGCTCAAGAACAAAGGCAATCTCTTCAAACTTGGGATCCAAGCTGCCCTTGGTCTTCCAACCCAGCGAGCCTCCCTGCCTCGCCTTGTCTTCAGAGTACTCCCGCGCAACTTCGTCAAACTTGACGCCTTCGTTGAGCTTGGCCAATGCCTCTTCCTTTCTGGCATGCTTCTCGCACTGCAGTTCTCTTGTCAGCGTGTCTCTGTTCCAGCTTCATCTCTTGCTCTGCGTTCTCACCAAGATGTGGCGGACGTTGATGCTCTGGGCGCCCTTTGCCTTGCCGCCAGCCTCTTTGGTGTCCTTGCTATCCTTGCCTTTGTCTCCTTTCCCCTTTCCTCCGCCCTTCTCGCCGCCCTTTTTGTCGTTTTTGCCCATTTTGCTCTTGAGTTGATCGTGCCAGAGGGAGAATCAGTAATCTTGGAAGTTGCTAACTATGGCTGTGGTGGCGGTGGGATGAGCGTGAGCTCGGCGCCTCTGCCCCGCCATGGATGGGACCCTTGAAGAACACCAAGCTGCCCCTCACCTCGCCTCTCCTACACATCATCAAAGGCCTCAAGCTTCACGAATCGCAGCGTTTACAATACAAATGCTTTGTCCCGTACAACAATTAACAATGCCGAAAAGGACTCCTGCGGGTATCTATCAAACTACTGCAACAAGTATACCATCTAATACCCGACAAACTCCGGCCAGTTGAACCCACAGCTACCGTTCCACCAACGAGGCATGAAAGGCAAGGGCCTTCAAGCACTGTTCCCTGTTAATCTTCTCCTGGGCCTTTTCGAGCTTCTAGTCCATAAAGCCCTGGTCTCCTTTCTTCTGCTTGATCATCTCGCCCTCATACTTCTTAAATAACACCCAGTCGTCCAGCTCTGAAGGTCGGGGTATACCGATGATGCCTTCTATAGATTGTTGTGCGTCGACTCTCTGCAGGGTCAGGATCATACGATGCAGTTCCGTGTTAAGGTTGAGTCTCTGTCCGTATTGACGTATAATGTATCTAGTAAAGGTCAGCCAGAAGAAATCGATCTCGCGCAAAAACACTCACAAGCCATCATATCGTATGCCGTCTTTTGGCGCAAACGGACTATGGAGTCGATGTCCTCGCAAGATGCGGATCGTCGAGCCAACTTGAGATATGAGCGATACATGCATGTCGGTGATTCTACCCTCTCTCACATATCGGATAGTCCCATCGTTGGAGGGGATGTCTTCTCTGCCGGTCAAAAGGGGCAACGCAGCAACCCCATACTTTCCCTTCGTAGGCGTCTCGCGTGCACTACCAATGATGCTATCCCGATGGGCGCAGGCCAAGTTTAGCCACCAGCTGTGTCATATTCATCAGCAAGAACTCTTCCTCATGCTTCAATGGCATCTCACTGTCCTGGCTCAAACTCGAGGTTGCCTTCGAGTTCCGACAGAGTCTCGCAGCCTTTGGCCTTCCAACGTTCTTGGCCACTCCCGCTTTCGAGGTTAAATTCCACATCTTTGAGCCGGCCCGTCTTGGAAAGGCTGAGATATCTCTCCTGATCAATTGTGAAGTAGTCTTCCCGAAACCGGGCCCTCCATCGTCGTTGGAGGCGCTCTGCTAGTCGAACATCAACGTCGAATCTGGTTGGCGTTGGGGAAGGTCGGTTTTCAGGATCAACGATATCCAAGAGAAGCTTGTCGAGGCGCGCGTTCTCGATAGCCGCGAATTCTATCACGGGCATTCCGTCGGTCTCGTCTCTCAGTATTGCGGCCAGAAATCCCATCGCTTCTTCCCATCGCGGCCCGAGACTGCGCCCCTCATGGAGGCTGGCACGAACAGTATCGCAGACCTCGAGAAGAGAATCTTCGTCAAGGCCGATCGCGCGGTATTGCCTGTCATCTTGGCTGGATGCAGCGGAACCAAGAGCAGACAACGGATCTACGTTCTGTAAGCTGGTCTGCATCGCTGAGCAGTGCCCAGGCTGGGTTCCTTACTTCTGGTGTAGGACATCACATCTGCCAGGTCGCCAAAGGTCCAACAGTCATCACGGACGAGGCCAGTCGACAAGAATAAGGATACCTGGGGTTCATGAGCTTGGTGGAGTATTGAAAGGGATCCTTGAAAAGGTCCGCAACGGGGCAATTCTGTGGGTTTGTAACGTCAAGACGATGCGTACATTGGGAATGTCTCTTGGCAACCTGCCATCGATGACAGGCATCTTGCAGATGGATTATACCTGAGCGTTCTGTCAAACAGTCGGTTGCACTTGCGCTGGTTAGGAGGATCTCGCGATGCTGTGTACCACAGTCTCTTTCCTTGCTCTTTGTCTTGATGGCCCATGTTTGACATTTAATGTCAGATGTCGCTTGTCATGCAGTCAACCGCAGGCGCGAGTTCAGAGTTGTCCACGCAAAATCACTTGAGGAGAGGCGAGGCTGTGGGCGTCCACTAGTGTTTATTGCAAACGTTGGGGTCTATATGAGTTGTTCTTATGGCCTGTCTCGGTTCTTGCGAGGTCACGGTGACTTTGGATATCGGGGAAGAGTTGCTGTTGGATCACGTCTTGTCGTGTGCATCAGGTATCCCTGTACATGCGCGGCTTCCCCGGATGCCGACGTGATCTTATTGCAGTAACCAGAAATAGAAGGCAGCGCTTGCTGGTGAGAGGGCCGTCATGTTGCCTGCCGCTCATATTAAGCTGACCAAGCGGAGGGGCATGGAAGCGGGAGATAGACATCCATGGATCCTTGGCCGTAATGTAACAAACCCCGAGTGTCTGCAGGGGAGTACGACACCACAAGACACAAACTCCATCTCGTGGTTTTTACAGGAAAATCAGGTTTCAAAGAGTCAACCCAAAAGACTAGCTAAATAAGCTCTGTTCAGTACCGGTAACTTGATGTCGTACTACGTAGTAGTCACTTCGGCTATAAGTACAGATTGAGCCAAGGCTCCTCAGTAGTAGTGTCTTCGGTATGAACGTCAACAATGGATCACACGTGGTAATCATTTTCCGCGGCTAGATCCAGGGTAGTGTTATACCGCTGCTCGCCCCGGTATCCAAGACGGCCCCTGTTTTCAATGATTCTTTTACAATCTTTCATAATCGCACCGTTTGTATCTTGACCTCATTTCTTCAGATACTATTACCGTTTCCGAGTCTAATAAACCATGGCTCCCATCCAGCTAACTGCTATCGTTACACCCAAGCCGGGCAAAGAACAGAGGGTAGGCTTGCGACCACCCTAGGAACTACAATCACTAACGAATTAGTTCTTGGACCTCTTTGAGGCATGCTACGACTATGTCCAGGCCAATGAGCCGTATGTCACCCGTTATGAACTACACAAGGGCATCCCTGAGCTCAATGGCGGCAAACTCCAGTTTGTTATCCTAGAAGGGTAAGCAAGCAGAAGCCCCCTAGACTACGATATCCCGAAGTATACTGACACGAGGGTAGGTATGAGGACCAGGAAGCGCTGGACAAGCATATGAAGGCACCTCCCGTCGTGGTGCTGCTCAAGGCTGTAGCAAAGGAGGGATTGACCGAGACTCAGATCATCATGACAAAGCCCCCAACTGGGATCAAGTCCCACATCTAGAGCAGACGGCATCGTGGAATTGTTAGTATCCGAGTATAATAGTCAATCATTACTGGTATCTTCAACTTCCATGATGAAAGTTGTCCGCCCGCGTTGAATCCATGCATGTAGGGTGATCACAGCACCTCACCGCCTGCCAATCCCAGACCACGCTATTCTCCGGTTGGCGATGCGACGTCACCGCTCGCTCGATCCAGCGTCTCTAAAAGTACTGCCGGGAAAAATTCCAGCGCGTCAAAGTAGCCCCGCCAAGCCTGTATATAGATGGAATAAACATCTGTCGCAACACGTCGCACGCCAGCAAGTCGAGTGCAATCATCATGGCGGACCAAGCTCATTACACGGTGCGTGCAAGCGCATCCTACACGAAATCCATTGGTATCAGTCAGCGAGTTACTCCATTGACAATAACATGGACCGGTGAGATGCGTACTAGGTACGTGCTTGATCGATCTCAGTTCAAATCCTCGCATGTTCTGACCTGCTCTTAGGTTCTCAGACTTCCAGGTCAATGAGATCAAAGAGGATGGTACAGTCCTTCATCTTGACCACGTTGGACTTGGTGAAAGGGATGCACCGGTGAGTGCCTGATATAACATCCAGTTGCTTCCTCACCATACTAAGACTGTCGCAGGCTCTAGAGGCCAAACAGGAATCCAATTCCGAACCAGCAGTCAAAGAGGCCAAGGAAGAGGAACCCGCGAAATCTGCTGAGAAGCAGGCCCCGAGCGAAAGCACAGAAACCAAGCCCGTCATCCCGGAGCACATCTATGACGTTTCGGAAGAAGACGCGGCCGCCCTCGAAAAACTGACCGACCAGCGCTTCACCCAGGAGCTCATAGAGGTTTACAAAGCCGGCGCGGGCCCCGACCCTGACAACCAGAAGAAAAAGTCCGTCACTTCTGAACCTATAGACGACAGGCCCAAGCGTGGTCAAGTACACCAAGAGATCAGGCGCATCTTCAAGTCTCGGATAGACACCAACACGAGCGACATGGGGGCCATTGTCGCCAGCTTTATACCCCCTCGCAAGGGCAACAGCAAGAAGCGCGGTGGCCAGCGCCGCCAGAAGCGTGAAGAGAAGCCAGCCGGCGAGTATCTGCATTTTACTCTGTTCAAGGAGAACCGCGACACCATGGACGCTGTCAACCAGATTGCCCGGTTCCTCAAGGTCAAGCCCCAGGTCATTGGGTACGCTGGCACCAAGGACCGCAGAGCCTCAACGGTGCAGCGGTGTTCAGTGCGTTACATGCGGCCGAGCGCCCTTAATGGCATCAATGGCAGGCTCTGGGGTGTGTCGACCGGAGACTACGAGTACAGCGACAACTCGATCCACTTGGGCCAACTGCTCGGCAATGAGTTCGTGATTGCCATCAAGAGCTGCCAGATGGTTGGCGAGACTAGCGATGAGCCCATTGCACAGCAGGTCGAGAAGTTGAAGAAGAATGTCGACTCGGCCATCGCCCACATGGCCGAGTATGGCTGGCTCAACTACTTTGGCCACCAGCGCTTCGGAACCTACGAAGTGGGCACGCACCAGATTGGACAGCTGATTCTGGGCGACAAGTACGAAGAAGCAGTCAAGGCCCTGCTACGCTACGACAGCGAGATTGCGGAAAAGGCAGAGGCGGGAGAGATTCCCGAGGAAGCCTCCAAGCGAGACGAGTATCTCCGGAACCAGGCCTGCATGCTCTTTCTCACGAACAAGGATGTCGACAGGGCCATCAGTATAATGCCCCGCCGATTCTCCGCCGAGAACTGCATCTTTAGACACCTGAACCGCCAGGGCGCCCAGTCCCGACGCGACTTTATCGGCTCCCTCGTGCACATCACTCGCGGCCTGCGCTCCATGTACCTCCACGCCTACCAGTCCTACGTCTGGAACCACGCCGTCAGCCGCCGCTGGGAGCTTCACGGCGCCGCCGTCACTGCCGGCGATCTGATCATTGTGCCAGCAGAGGTTACGCCTCTCGTCAGCGGACAAGACCAGGACGGCGACGACATCATCAACCCCGTTGTCGAGGACGACGAGGACGCTCCCGTGCGAGCCCGCGCCATCAACGAGGACGAGGCCTCGAGCGGCGCCTACACCATCTTTGACGTTGTGCTGCCCACGCCGGGCTACGACGTCATCTACCCGGAGAACGAGATCGGCACTTTCTACCAGGAGTTCATGGGCCGCGAGGAGAACGGCGCCCTCGACCCGCTCAAGATGCGCCGCATGCGCCGCGAGTTCAGCCTGCCCGGTCGGTACCGCAAGCTCATGAACCGTTTCCTCTCGGAGCCGTCCGTCGAGGTCCGCGCCTACGCCGACGACACGGAGCAGATGCACCCTACTGATCTGGACGTCATCAAGGCGGCCAAGGGTCCCAGCCGGAAGCGCTCCCGCGAGGATGCCGGCGCCGAGTCGGCTGCCAAGAAGGCAAAGGTTGAAGGCGACGCGCCAGCTTCTGCCGAGGTTAAGATGGCCGAAGCCGGTGCCAAGGAGGGAGAGACTGCCGCCCCTGCTGACGAAGCTGTTGCTACGCAGGAGCCCACCAAGCTTGCGGCCATCGTCAAGTTTCAACTCGGACGGAGTGCCTACGCCACCATCGCGTTAAGGGAGCTCATGGGCGATCCACCAGAGGAGACAGCGACAGCTTAAGGGCCTGTGCGAAGTTACGATCAATGTCGGGGATGTATGCAAAAATGATATATCCAAGAACATGATACCCATCTATTAGAGTGGAAGAAGTACATAGAAATTGAAGGTGACGCTGACGGGGCGCTAAATAAGAAATCCCTGCCCCCTTTCCCGAGGTTCGCTGGTTTCCAATACAATTTTCGTTCTCAGCCAGAATCTGGGTGTTATGCAACATAGATGCCTCGTGTCATATCATCACCGCCATTCCATCCATCCGCGAATCGACCTCCTAACTGATCGTCGCGTTGGCTGACTCGTCTCTCTTTGGGGCGCGTAGCCATGTCCACGACATATTTACAAAGGTTGTACCTTGGACAAAAGCCTCATGACACAGGCCCAGCCTTGTTCATGTTGTCATGGGCCCAGGATGATAGCCCAGGTTGATAGACGTCATTCTGCAAGATGCCGTCCCCTTGCTTGTGGCACGGATCCGAGTCACCGGTCCAAGTTTCCCCGTCTTACAAGTCTCGAGCGTCTGTGGTTACCTACGCGGCCTTAGACCGCTCATCCCAACCCCATACAAACGACAGGTATTTCACCATGTTGACGCGCTTGGAACGCATCTCGACCATCCAAGGATGTTCCATCATCTTCCAAGGGCTTGCTCGGCGGTTGGGCTGCTTTTCCAAACTACGTGTTGTTAGTAAATGTCTATAACCGGGGTAAGTGAACTTGACATACCAGCACTCAATAAAGTACTTGAAGTTATCACTCCAGTACACATCCATGTCGGGTTCATCCTTCAGCTTAGGCACATTTTGCCTGACGATGTAGGTGAGGAGGTCGATAAGTCCAGCGCGTGGCTGCATTTCCGTGCCGTCGGCTGGGAAGGGGAAGCGATGCTGTGCAACCTCGAGGAGAGTAACGCCGGTAGACCACACATCCGAAGTAATGGTGTACGACTGGCCTGTAATGCGTTCAGGGGCCATGTAGTAGCTGGTGCCAATAAAAGTGTTGGCCTCGCCCTTGGTACCGAAGTCGCCAGAAACGCCAAAATCGCAGAGCTTGACGGCACCATCTCGGCAGAGGAGAATGTTGGATGGCTTGATGTCTCGATGAATGATTCGGCGGGTGTGCAGATATGTGAGACCCCCTAGAACACCCTCTGCAATCTTTCCAAGGACCTTTTCTCCAGTTCGACCACCCAGACGCTTGACTTCTTTGTAGATGCTGTCAAGTGAGCCACCCTCGCAAAATTCCATGGCGATAGAAATGGTGGCCGTGGCAGGATCAACAAAAGCGCCGTAATAGCGGCAAATATGGTCCGAGGCGCACTCTTTATTGAAGCCGAGTTCTCGGAGAATCTGCTTCTTGACATCAGGGTCAGGATTGGTAGTAATGACCTATCGCATGTTAGTTGATGGACGCTTTCAGCCGAGGCAAACATTTACTCACCTTCAATGCAAACACAGTGTTGCCGCCCTTGAGCTTACACCTTGTAACAGCACCACCGGCGCCCTCGCCAAGGTTGCCTATTTCCACGATCCTGTTTTCCATGCTGGCGATTCTCCAGCTCTCCTCGTCCAAGTCGTCCACATCAAGGGTCCTGGCCTTCTCGAGGCTCAGTTTGTCAAACGCCTCCAGTCCTTGCAGGCTGCCATCACGCTCCATGGAAACACCACCCTCGCTCCTCTCGGAATACATGGACCCGACAGCCGACACCGGGTCTGGGGTTCCCTGGGGCCTTGATACACCAATGCCATACTGAGAAGCGAAAGAAAGAGCCGAGTACTGTGATCCAGCGGAGGTAGGGTTGCTAGCTCTGCCATCCAGGGGTCCAAAACTACCAGACCTTGAATGAGCAGCGCTGCTCTCGCTCCCGCCGCTTGCTGATGGTTGAGTGGTGCATTGTAATCGTGGGGGCTGCTCGTGGGGTGTGATTTGGCTTCCCATGGGTGTCGCCAGGTGTAGGGTCGGCAGGGCAGGTCTCGAAGGCACAGGCGCTGGCGCGCCCTGGTTGCCTACAGGTTTGGCGTTGGGAGATGGAGGAATAGCGAGGCCGAGTCTTGGTGTCCGGGCCCCACCACTCCTGGCACCGGGAATGGCGGGACGCAGAAGAGGGACAGGAGAGGGTCCTGAGTTGGATGTCGGGAGAGAAATGGGAGTCATCGAGGCAGAAGGTTGCTAGAAGCCATCAGTAAGAGAAGGCGCAGGTAATTGAAATAGGAGCGACGTACAGGCTGGTGAGTCGAATCAGAAGACTGATGTTGGTGGTCGGCCATCTTGACGATGTTGAGCTGCTTCGGGCAGCTTACAGGCCGTGAGAAGCGAGAGGCAGGTGTAGAACCAAGTCTCAGAACAGCTTGCTGTGCAGCTCCAAGTCAAGCTACTTGGAAGGAAATGTCCGAAACGAGGAAGAATCGGTTGCAGCAGTTGCGATTACGGAGGCAAGGTCGTCGATCGGCCGGCGTCGTTGTTGGATAGCAGTCAAGGTACAGCTAGAGTCGCTCGATACACGCGAAATAGTAGTTCTAGAGGAGCAGTCGTTGGAAACGGTAGCGAGCGTTAGAAACGATTACGCAACTTTTTGAAGCGACAGCAAGAGAAGAATGAGAATGGGACCAATGTTGGTGCTGTTGTGGTCGAGGAAGCGAGTCCGGCAGCCGCAGAAGTAACAGGCGATGCGAAATAGCGGGGAAGGCTGATTCGCGTCTTGTGGAGAGGAGGCCCAGTCAAGAAGTTGTGAGAGGGCAGAAGATGGCTAAAAAGCGTGGCAGCGAACGATACGTCGCTGTGGGAATCTGAAACAGGAGGAAGACAAGTTATGAGAGGATTTAATGGGAGAGCCAAAGGAAGAAGAGGGACGGGAGAGGTAGATGCTGCCCGGGCTGGGCTGGATCGGAGAGGGCTTGTGACTACCATTGGAACTGAAGGCGGGGCGCGGCGGCGCTTGGGCACCTTCCAACTTGGTTGCAGACATCCCTGTAGCGATAGAGCCCCCGCGGCCCTCTATGAGGTGGAGGCTGCCCGGCCCGAGCTTCTCTGTAGGTACCTACAGCGCTTGCAGTGGCGCTCTTGGGCACCGCGGGAGTTCCAGCACTCCCTGGAAGGTGGAGCTGACCTAGCCCTGAAAGGCGGGCTGTCCGTGCCCGAGCTGGTTGTTTGGGCCTTGTCTCGGAATTTTGTAACTAGGTTATGTGGTTTCTCTAGACTGACGTGGGCTTGGATTCATGATTGAGAATATGGGCTATCAACACCTTGCGGCACGCGCGTTGTTGCCCGTTGTGGGCCCTGACCAAGTCAGATCCTGTCAGATTACGATACTTGTTTCACTGAGAGAATGATGGTGTTCAACATGATGCTTGATTGATTACTACCTCCGTCACACCAACTACGATGCGCCGTGTCGGACCAGCCAAGGCCCAGCACGATCATCAATCTCAGCGTCAGCATCAGCAAGCAGGATGCCGGCCAACAGGTTGGAATGTTGTTAATCTTGGTCACCCATCCTTCTTTCATCTTTGGTTGATCCCATGCTCGGCGTTTTGTGTAAGCCAAGCATTTACCCGACACCCCGACAAGAGTCGTCGTCCTACAGTCCTGCTCGCTGATTCATCCGTACATGGAGGTCCGAAACAACTAGCTAGCGTAGTGCTTCCAATGCCGCCATGGCTCCTCATGGCCTGAGGCTTGTCCCCAGTCCACGTCTCAATGAGAGCGGCATCAACGTGGCCCAACCGCAAGTAAGTTAATGCTTGGGGCCTCAAAGATGCCCCTGTCGGGCTTCTCAAAGGCCCCATGCCCAATACTTGGCGATGTCAACAGCCGAAGGTGACAAGTTGAATCGCCCCTGAGTCTGCTCAACCCGTGCCTATCAACGGAAAGCTACATTCAAGTAATCTTACACTCTGATTGAAGGGAGCCGAATGATCAATCACCCAAACGCATTTGCCGTCTCGTCACATCACCTCACGACGCCGCAGCTGACCCCATCCCGGCAGCGTCTCCTCATTTGCTGCAAAGACCCTGCCTCGTCCATGTCGCACGGTGAACCACGGCAGACAAGCGCCCGGCTGTCGGCTTGTACTTCCCCTAGCTCCAGTGCATCCGATTCGGTTCACCATCTACCCGGAGTTATGAAGTGGGACAATCCTGTAACCTGCAATCTACTCTGTCGATTGTTATGCATTTAGAAACCGAGAGCGAGGGAGGACGCCCTCTGAGAGACGTTTCTAAGCGCGCGTTTAGAATCTCACGGTTCTATTGGTCCCCACCCTGGACCCCACCATAAATCCGCGGCTCGGCTAGTGGGGGGAAGGGTCCCGCGACTTTTGCGACGCCTGTCACCGCCAAAAAAATCCAGCCCAGGTCCAGATTTGCATTGTTTGTATGGACTTTTACAACTCGTGCAATTTATAAAGCTGAATCATGTTGCCGCCCGACGATCCCGAACACGCGACTACCGCGTTAGACGAGCACGCCTCGTCTGATATTGCTTCGTCCTCTGACGAGTCGGATTATCTCGACAGTGCCGCATCCCGAAAACGTCGGAGGACCTCGCCGTCTCCGGTCCCCCACGATGGCGACGACCTAGACGATGAAGAGGATGAAGAAGAGCTGGAGAGGGTGCTTTCCACAATCAAGGCTCCGTCCCGAATCAGGCGCACTACCCAATTAGACAAGAAGGAGTCTCAATCGGAGCCTCTAGTCATCTCAAAAAAATCGATTCTCGCTCCTACCGACCCCAATACCACGTTTTCTGCAATCAATGTCCAACCATGGCTCGTCCAGTCTCTGGGAAACATGGCCATCAAGAGGCCCACCGGTATTCAAAAGGGCTGCATTCCCGAAATATTGAAGGGAAGGGACTGCATCGGTGGAAGTCGAACGGGTTCCGGTAAAACAGTTGCCTTTGCAGTGCCTATCCTACAGAAATGGGCTCAGGATCCTACTGGAATATTTGCCCTCGTCTTGACGCCCACGCGCGAACTGGCGCTCCAGATCTATGAGCAGTTCAAAGCCATCTCATCCCCGCAGAGCCTCAAGGCCATCCTGGTGACAGGAGGGTCGGACATGCGCCCTCAGGCGATCGAGCTCGGTAAGCGGCCTCATGTTGTGATTGCAACTCCCGGCCGCTTGGCCGATCACGTCCGAACGTCTGGAGAAGACACCATCTGCGGGTTGAGGAGAGTTCGATACGTGGTACTCGACGAAGCCGATCGGCTCCTCAATGGCACTGGACAGGGTAGCATGCTCCCCGATGTCGAGGAGTGCCTCTCGGTCTTGCCCCCAGCCACGGAGCGGCAGACACTGCTCTTTACTGCTACCATTACCCCGGAAGTCCGCGCTCTGAAAGACATGCCCATCAAGGAGGGCAAGCAACCGGTTTTTGTCTGCGAGGTCGACACACAAACGCTGGCTATTCCCGCAACCCTGAAGCAGATGTACCTCAAGGTTCCCGTCACCCACAAGGAGCATTACCTTCACGTCTTTCTGCTTACCGAGGCGAACGTCGACAAGACGGTCATTCTCTTTTGCAACCGTACCTCGACTGCCGACTACCTCCACCATCTCCTGCGAATGCTCGATCACCGAGTTACCTCACTCCACTCCAAACTCCCGCAGAGACAGAGAATCGACAACCTAGCTCGATTCCGTGCTTCGGCGGCTCGCATCCTCGTAGCGACCGACGTGGCTGCTCGAGGTCTTGATATTCCCGAGGTGGGCCTCGTCATCAACTACGACCTACCCCGGGACCCCGACGACTTCATCCACCGAGTCGGTCGTACGGCGCGTGCGGGCCGCAAGGGTGAGGCGGTCAGCTTTGTCGGACAGCGCGACGTGGAACTGGCCCTGACGATCGAGAAGCGCGTGGGCCGCGACATGGAAGCGTGGGAGGAGGAGGGCGTTAACCTGGAGACGCGCGTGGTCAGGGACGCCCTGAAGGTTGTTTCGGAGAAGAAGCGCGAGGCCTTGCTGGAGGTCGAGGAGGGGCGGGAGGTTGGCGGGAAACGGAAGCGAACGAAGCAGAAGCTTCGAGCAGAGTAGACTTTTGTATAGAAGTATTGTGGTTTGTGAAATCGACTACAGTGCTGTGGGAGTGGAATATGGCGTTAACTCGGTTTACTACACTTGAACCCTATGATCTACCTGGGGAGGCTCTTTGTCATCGAGATGGGATCCAATGTCAGGGAGTGTAATTTTTGGCAGCAGTAAACTTGGCGATCTCAAGAAATTTCAAGCCATCAAACATAGAAAGGTGTCCGGAAAAACAAAATTCACGTAGCATCGATGAACATATCGAGCTGAAGGTGTGAACTATATGTAAATCGACTTGGTGTCTCGGGTAAGTTCGTTGGTGTACACCAGTATACTTCCACCACGACTTTGGTTAGACAACTGTTAAAGGCACAGTCGACTCTAATAGGGCAATCAAGGCATTACAATATTAGAGAGCGGCAAGGCAAAGAACAATTAGTTCATGCCAATACCTAGTTAAAAAGGGAGAAGCAAAGTTGTAGTGCGGGTGTAGTTTGTCAAGTGTCTTCCACATCAGAGTTCACACCGACACATCCACTTCCATCTACTCCTCCACCACCATCAGACAACCCTAAAAAACATCATCAACATCAATAGAATCATCCCTACACTTCATCAACATCTACAAAAAAAGAAAAAAAGAAAAAAAAGCGTGCTCCCAGCGAGGATTGAACTCGCGACCTCAGCATACCTCCATTCAGTATTGGACATATCTGGATTTTGTTAACGGAATTCAAAGTGTAAGCGCGCCGAGGGTACGTACAAGAGCTGCGTGATAAACCACTACACCATGGGAGCTCCGACCGGCAAAGTTCGATAACAGGTATATACGGGGTCCCCAGGTCTTCCATGCTTGGGCCGCATAGCCACTTGTGCAACATTCTACTGTAAGTGAACTGACAACCTGCCATAGAGGTAAATATATTACTAGATTGTGCTGTCAATATGGCCAGCCTGGGGGGTGACCTTTTACGTCGGGGTAGGTACTGGACTTGCATTCCTGAAACTTGCAAGACATCTTCGAGAATGGGAGCCATAGATAGTAAAATGTCCATCGCATTTCTGAACTGTTCATATTTACTCTGTGAGGAGTCATGGAGGTAAACAAATAGGCTGATGGAAACACCTTTCATGTCAAATGAGTAGGTGACCTCTTCAACAGGATGGCAGCGGCATGCGAACCGAACAGTAATGAAACCGGTAGCTAGAATTGGCTACTTTTTATCTCAGAGTAAGTATATCGGAATTCATATATAGCTGCGCAATCAGAAGGATCAATATTCTCGTTCTATAAGGTTTAGTGTTAAGTAAGTCGCTGGGTTGCGACGTACCTTGGACAAGCTGCTCGCTGTTTTGACAAGCCCAAGCCAAAGACCATCACAAACATGACCGATGCTTCAACTCTAGATTCTTTTCTACCATCGAGGGAATTTGCAGCGCGATGCTTTAAGTAGTCTTTAGCGTAGTCGAGAGCTCGCCCAAGGCGATAGATAAGGGGTTCACATCCTCCCCCTGGGTGCTCAACTGGCCATCTTCTTCATAGAAACATCCCGGGAGACGATAGGAACGCCATCTTCAGGACCTAAACATACTTACATTGAGTTTAACATGTATCCTGCCTTGTGGCTTGATGCCAGTGCCGATACCAGTTGTTCTCAATAATCCTGAATCCCCGAGTCTCTTGCTAACAAACTCTTAAATAACAGCGATGATAATATAAGGGGGGGCCAAGTGACATCAAAGTTTCTCCGAGACAGTTAATTTGTACTTTATAAGCCGATCACCAAGTTATATCACGATACTTTCAAGGTCCAGGCCTGGTACCCTCTCATCTAACCACATATATTTGTCCTGCCTAGGGCTATGGTCCCGAATAGTTTTCCTTGGCCATGTCCAAACGCGGGACTTTGTCTTGTCTCAATAATGCCAATGCCTTGCCTATACTTCCATTGCTCTAGTATCAGAGCTCACGTTATAGGAAGAGGTTCAGGCTACTCATCGTCGCTGGTCGACAGAGACTATCGGTCTATTTCCTTACATTTTTCGACTGCGTGTCAACTATGAACATGCAATTCCCGCACAAATCTGTCTGCGCGCACTATAGTGAAAACACCGCCAACTGCCTATTCATAGCCATACACGTAGCAAATTATCTCGAGTGGCGCTGGCATCGGGATCCAGTTTTGTTCGAGGAACCCAGCAACCTTCGACCTCTTTCTCGGTACATTCTACTACTTGTTCCTGTTTGTAACCATTGGTATAAAAAATGAGTTGATTATACGTGCCGTAGAAGCCACAAAAGGAATAATCCCACGCAGGCAGTGAGGGATCCTTGGCCCATTGACACGTTCGTCCGTTTAGCAACGCATCCAAGACATGAAAGGCAGAACTAGTCTAGGTAAACAATACTATTCAAGGCAAGGTATACTTGGGAAACCCATGCTGTAAGTCTAAACTGAATCCATAAAGTGACGGGGGCATTCCTTCGTAAAAGTAGTAGGACCCTGGATCTGCGACTCTTTGTTTTATTGCTGAATGCGATGAGTTCATCGCAGTTGTGTAGATCATGGCTCATATACTAGAGTAAGCATGATTGCATATGACGAGATAAAGGACAAGCCATATCGACAAGCCTGTGCTTACGCGGGTCAGACTGCAAGTTGAGCATGGCTCCTCTAATACGTGAGTATTATCATGCTCTCTGACGCCCCAGATTTGATCTCCATCATCATGTACATGACGAGCCTGCGATCCACCGTGATGGGTCGGAACACGTTGCCGTAAGGATCGCCCATGTGAAGACCTAATTCCAGTTCCCAAGTGGCCAGAAAAAACTCATCCTTCGAGCCGGGCCGTATCTGCGTCAGTTCCTGAATGCCAAGCTCTTGGTACTGGATTGGGAAGATCGCAGCGACCGTTGACGATCGATGCATAGACCAAATGACGTATAGTATTGACGAGGCCAAGCCTGTGGCGTAATTCTTCAGTCGCCTCTTCGATTCGAAAGGGCCATGTCAAGTTACTCATCGGTTGATCGCTTCCTGACATGGGCAATGGGCGCATGGCTTTGACAGTAGCAAGACGCGGCTTTGGAGTCAGGAAGTCAGTATCTAGTGTGAGTGTCCGAACCACAACAGGAACGAAGAAGCTCGAACGGTATTCTCAATCCGAGCATCGTCACGTCATCGGCCATTTCAGCTAGTCAACCAATAAACAATAAACTAACAAGGTGCGTTTCGAATCATCTTCCATTTTAAGCAGCAGGGTAAGGCACAGTCAATACCGAGCGCATGGACGACGTCAGTGATCCCGGACTTTACGGTAAACCCATGGACCGCGAATGTGTCGGACGGAGTCTTCGGTCCTGGGAGATAATCAGACGGAGGGGAAGAGATAAGAAAGAGATCCTCGTGCTTTCTCCACACACGCTCCCGGCAGATCGGCCACAGTCGAGTCCGTCGCTCTCCGCAAAAGAGGACAGGGAGCATTTCGCATCGGCTTGGCCCATAAACCCGACAGCGAAAATGCCCGGCAGAAGAGTCACGAGGACTCATCAGCCTTGGGACTAGGATTCAAATGAGAGAGTGTTTTGAGTCTGACGCACGGATGCGACAATGATCCTGGGGAAAGGGGAATTCCACGACACAGTACTGGAACCAACCACAATATGTGGCAACCTGTAGAAGCTTCCATTCCCACTCGCAAAAAAAAAAAGAAAAAAAAAGGGTATTCGCATTAGGAATCAACTCGACTCAGCAGGCATCGACTTGCTTAGCGATGCACGGTGGATCATCGGCGCCGTGATTGATAAAGACACTCCTCCGCCATCCCTCGGCCGAGAGGGTTTCTACCTAGTGGCCGGGTGCCCTGACAAAGCAGACTCTCAAGGGACCATCCACCACAAAAGCTAAGCTCATTCTTGCTCAGCTAGTCAGCCCAACCAGATGACAAAGTCCCCGCTGTCGCGATACGCAGATACGCAAATCCTGTCGACACCCAAATCTCAATCTCCGCCCTTTTGATGCTGGGGGGTGCTGACCGTGTCGCCAGGAACCTTAACCAGACCAGCGGTGAATGGTTCGCACGAGGCCGAAGCGAGACTCACCAACCAGAGTCTTGGACGAGATGCACGGCCTGCGGGCTGTGGTTATTTGTGGTGACTGTGGCGCCCGTGGCACCTGTGGCACAGATAAATACGCGGATGTTGCTTCTTCGGGGCTTGTTCCATGCATTATGAAGCCGGGCCAGAAGGGTGAAACCGCTTAAACACCCAAATACTGTGGCTGGACCCGAATATTGTCGTATTGAACCCTCTTTTACACGTACTGGCCTACGGCGGCCGCTGCAAGTCCAATGGAACCGAACTAGAAGGTAGCTTGCATGCAGCGGGTCCTTTTGTTGGATATGGACTCTTCCGACGATTCAACAAGACAAGACTCATTCAGATACGAATAACACCGAGACCGATACCATGGTTGACTAACTGACCAGTCATCGAATCGCTCTCCGCAATGGAAGCGAGAAAGAAGGCACGGAAGGTTGGAAAATCTTCAAAGCGGAGTTCAGGAAGCTGTGACTCCCTTAATCCCGTCTTTACGCAGTCCGGGCCCCTTTCGGACAGCCACGGTGGGTGGTCGGGGATTTCGGATTTCGAAAAGCCCGGCCTGGCCGGTGGAGACATGGTCGGGGGCATGTTCAACGCCGAACGGCAGGGCCCACGATGCAGCCAGGGCTGGAGACCAGATGGCCGCGTAGCCGTGCCGACTGAGCTGGAAGAAGCAATACCCAAACAAGAAACCAAGTCAATTGAGCAAATTCTGCTGCCTCGCGGATAATCGGATTGCGGCGTAAGCTCTGGCTGCGTTGACCACATAGCTTTGAGGCTTCAGTCGTGTGTGCCTGGGAACTAGCAGCAAAAGGGATAATCGTTCAAGATAGGCAGACGCGATAGAAGAATGCCCCGGCAACGCCTCATTGTAAGATATCACCAGAATGACGAGAACCAAAGAAGGTTAATTGATAGTTGCCAGCTGGCGAGAGACGTGTAAGCATGGATTGGCTTACGTGGGCAGGGACAAGCCCAGCCAGGCAGCGAGGAAGATGGTGATGATTGACCGCTTCGAGCCTCATCATTGGCCCGCGTTGCTCGGATTCGCTCTCCCTCCTGAAGCCCAGGCAACCCACGGCGGCCGAAGCAAGCTCAGCCCTACAAAGGGGAATGGGATACGTACCCAGGCCTGCGTGGATGTTGAGCGACGTGGACATGGCTGCATGGGCTTCGCTGTGCGTGAGCTCTGAGTGGACGGACTCAGTCTCGCTCTCGCGTTGGATTAACCTTTGTGTGTTGGCCCGCCATTCCTCTGGTTCGAGGAGCGAGGCGGAGCCTGCCCCTAGGAAGCGTCCGCGGACTCTTTGGGATACGGAGCACGGGGTGATTGATCACCGACTGGTAAAGGGTGTTAGTGTGAGCTGGGCGAGTTGTGTGATGGCTGTCCGTTATGCTGCATGTCTGGCCTTACGCAGCAGCGGTCACTGATTTTGGCTCTGGATCAATCGGCAGCTTCATTGGGGCTGCGAACCGTGCCGTACCAGCCACCATTGGGCAAGGCTCTGTGCCGGGTGCCGTAGATGCTGGCGGGCCTCAACAGATCGAGGCCGCAAGTTTTGGGATTCTGACAGGGACCAGTTGAGGTCATTTAGCCAACCATCGTGACGGAGACGCGGGAGGCACGGGATGCCGATAATGTCTCCAAGTAAGCGGAGGGTATGTGTGTATGGGATGCACGGAGACTCGATTGCGAATTACAACTGCAAACACTAATAAGACACAGCTGCGGGAGCTGCAGCGGAAGAAGAGTCACACCTAATTACCTTAATTCCACGAAATGAGATAGAAGGAGTCATCACGGTCGGAGACAACCATGATCGCGACGCCGACAGGGCGCAACTAGATTATGATTAAGGTTCACGTTGCTGAGAAATGCCTATGTCTTAGGTAACGATCGGGCTTTGCCTCGGATTTGTCGTGTTTCTTAGGCGGAGCTAAACGGACATGGAAGGATAGACGACGCTGATGGGCTGGACGACAGACGCCAAGGGCGCCCAGTTTCTAATCAAGCACGCACTCGCACGCACTCGCACGCTGACAGACCTTGAAAGCTAGGCTCCGATTATGAATCACTTTGAGCAGCCCTGTGCGAAATTGCGATGCAGTCGATGCATGTGTGCTGCTTACGGTCGTTGTTTCGAGTCTTGCTCGGCGGACTGTTGGTAAACTCCGCCATGAACTCGGCGTATTGAGTCATCGTATTCTGCGGTATGGGATTCTGGCATGGCTGAGCATAGTAGTGTGCGATCAGTGGTGTGATTACTTGCTGCAAACTGGACAAAGACAACGAGGCCGCGAGAACACGGCAGGAGAATTCAGTAAAACCCGGCCCCGTCCCGGGTACAGACCTTGACGGGGGTACCTGTGTTTTGCCTGTATCCTCGGGCTGGCCGAGGTACCTTTGGCCGACAAGGGACCTTGGCCGCCGAAGGGTCCGCACCTCGGCCGCCCGCGGGGATGTTTCGCGCCCGGAGTCCCAGCCAGGCCAGCGCAGTCAGTCATGCATTAGAGATGAGCACAGGGAGTGCGTGCCAATTTCGTACGGTCTCTGCCAAAAAGAGCCATCCGGAGTCTTGCTCATGGCGAGCGGGCCCCTGGCGGTGTCGCGGCTTCGCGTTTCTCCCGGGGGGTCACACACACCCAGCATCACTAAGCCACACACCCCCTTGAATGGACTTCTCTCGCACTCCTCGGGTCCGCGTGTGCAAACTCCGCTTAGCGGCGTCCTCGGGCATAACTCCATAATCCCATGGCACACGCCCGTGAGACAACAAGAAAGGCCGTGAACCGACACTGGAGTTAAAAGTGTTCAGATGCCCCCCGTTCCAGGTTCAGTTCTTCCAAGCATCTATCTCATCCACAACAGCCAGATAATCCTTGAACAGCCTCAGCCTAGCAACGACTCAACCAGCATAGCTACCAGCCGCATATCAAGGTCCATCATCTCCACTGTCCTAGCTTTTATCTCTTCCTCAAGCCCACGGGACCGACTAGCACCTTATCACACAAGTCATTGTCACCACCGCAACACCCCTGCCGCCAACTTAAGCCTGCCGCAATCGGGATTGTTTCCTTGACTCACAACATCAACCGCCAATACATACATAGGCTCGACACCTCCACATATTTCAGAGATCTCTCTTCAATATGTCTACAGTAACAACACCTTCTTCCACCCACAGGCCAACTGCCTCCAACACCCCTTCTCTCCGACAAGCCACCCTCAAGAAGAACATGTCTATCACACAAACTTACTACCTCGCCCACAAGGCCCGGGCTAAGCTCTCTCGCGAGGCTGCCCAGTCTGAC
Source organism: Fusarium zealandicum (assembly GCA_013266195.1). Classification (NCBI taxonomy): domain Eukaryota; kingdom Fungi; phylum Ascomycota; class Sordariomycetes; order Hypocreales; family Nectriaceae; genus Fusarium; species Fusarium zealandicum. Next base: position 81,636 of record JABEYC010000285.1, read on the forward strand.
CACGACCTTCGCCTGCTTGTCGGCCACGCCAACCTCCTCGACTCCCTGATGCTTGAGCTTGCCGATGCCGAGCGGGAACAGGAGCGATGGTTCAACCAGTCCGTCCGAGGAGCTACCAACGCTCAACAAGAGCGACACGTGCAATGGGCCGACGAGATCGCCGAGGAGGACGATGAGGACTACGACTCCGACTCTTCAGCAGCTTCTGATGACTACGACTCAGACGACGACGTTGAGATGTCCAACACCACTCCCGCCAAGCCCATGAGCCCCCGAATCACCCACATCGAGCTCGACGACGAAGAGATGGAAGAGGATGACCTTGAGGAGGACTATGCTCAGCTCGAACTTGTCCGAACACATTCTCACTCCACCTCACCACCCGAACTCGTCGACCACGACTCGGATTCATCCGACGAGGACTCTATGCCCCCATCGCCTCCTCAGCCCATTCTCAGCTTCGACCAGAAGGATGCCAAGAAGCAGTCGCAACAACAAGAAGAATCCGATTCATTCTACGATGAGGACTACTACCTGCCGCCCCGCAACCCCGCGAGGCTGGTGTCGGCCATCTCGGTCTACTAAGCAGGAGTATCTGCCTTTGATTGAATCGTGATTACTTTAGCGACTTGTTTCACATACAAAGCGATGGCGGCATGGCACGGCGTTTTTGAACTATGCATTGGGATACCACACGGACAGGAAGAACAAAAGCGTCTTCATTTTCTTATATCGGATAAAGGATACGACTACACGGGTTTCATCGTGTCATTACTACAAAGGAACAGATTCACCACTCTGGAGGAATAAAGAAGAAGGATCATCACCGGGAACATGGGGGACAGTGATTGAATGGCTGCCGCTCCCGGGCATCAACTGGTTGGATACTCATGGGTTGAGTAGCAGCCAAAGCGTCCCCCACACGCAAGGTAGATAGCTCACCAAAAACAAGCAGAGGCCCAAAACAGAGCCCAAACAGACAATAGCAATTGAACAAAAACATTCAAAAATCATCATCATCTCTCACTCGCATTGCAACATCGTGAACCTCGCTATCGTGACAGACATGCCTCGGCCATCCGGCTATCTCATGGCAGCGGGCGTAGACGCCTCCGACCGAGATTCCTTATCAGCGGCGAGAATTTCGCGATATCGGCATCGGCATGAATCGTGGCCCGATCCGTCTCTGGACCAACGAGAGCGCCGCGCGACTCGGCATCCAAGGGCGTGCGAGCGGTGTGGGTACTCGGAGTGTTAGGCGTACCCTCTGTTCCTGTCCGCCGTGCACCCCCTTTCCCTTTTTTTCACACGGTGAGTCGTGAATGATTCATCAGCCATCTGGCAGACCCCGACGTCCCATCCGCCAAGGTCTGCAAGGTCCAATCATGACTCGAAAACGACACATTGGCGCGTGCACAACGGTCGGGGTTTTGTCAGCGGAGAGTTTCTTTCTCATCAAGGGCGTTATGTCAGCGATGTAGCGACAAGGGCGTTGATCGGGGCCCTGCCAAACCCCGACGGTTCAAAACGTCAACGCCAGGGCGCAGAATCTTGGCCGTACAGCAACACGACAGCCGAGGATGAGGCAACAGAATTACAGCCCAAGACTCAACCCTTGGGCCGCTTGGAAAACCGCCGGGCAGCCTGCTCGACGCCTTTGTCTCCCTCGCCTGATGGGCCAGCAAAACGCTTGGCCAAACATCAGAACATGTAAACTATCGGCGGATTCTGCAGTTCGCTGTGGATCTCGTACTGAAATCTTTCCTTTTCCCCCACGCCACGAGACATGCATTGCATTAAGACGACCGTGGGGCACGAGAGGATATGAGGCCCACCGACTTTGCACTTTGCTTGGCTTGGAGAGGCTGAAAACCTCAGAATCACAAACCAGGAACCAGGATGGGCCTGCACAAAACTCTGCATGCGCGAGTCGTCGGGGCTCAACTTGACCCCGCCTCAGATTCAATACCTCGCAACTTTCTTCCGATGGGATGGACTTGTGCTGCGTTTGCCAACGCTTTGGGCTCGAGGCGGCCCAGCGACCCTGCTGAAGAGGGTCCTAGGGCAGAGGCTGGATGCCCAATACGCACGATCACGATGGTGACTGGTAACTAGGAAGAGAGAAAAGAAATTGTCCTTGACTGGGAACCACAGAGCCGCTTCCAGGGCAGTCTAGTCTAGTCTTTTGATCCACTAATCGCCCTCCAACTCATCATCTTGGCTTTTTCTTAGACATGGCCCGGGCCTCATGGATCTCAGGCACATTCCAGTCCTCATGCAAGGGCACATGGCGGTGCCCGGACAAGCTGAGCTGACCGCTTCCGGGAGTGAGACCGACGGCTGACCTAGACGGGCGGGACAATGCCCAGAAAGAACCTCGTGTGCAAACGCTGTCACAACTCACCCGGCGCACGTGGATGGGCGACCCTAAATCTTAGATGGTCTGAGGGCGGCAAGAGAGCAACGGTTGCTCGTGGTTAAGCGAGGTGAGTCCAGACTGCGCCGCCGCCAGCGTTTTGCACATCGTGAGGCATCCGTTATCGACAGGGGACATGAATTGGCGAGAATTGCTTAAACAAACCGAGTCCGACCTCACGTTCTTGTGCCGTGAACTAAACGTAGATCTTTCGGGAAAGGGGTTGGGGTTTTTAGAGGAACTGGGGTATGGCCAGGTGATCTGGATCATGAGATTGATAAGGCCAGGGGAGCAGCGCTTGAGCCCAGCCCGCAACCTACAGCTCGTTATCGCAATCGGCTCTTTCGCATACGCGTGCTGAGCATGCAAGAATCTCCTGGAAGAGATTCGTCACCAACGCGCAAGCACGTAATTGCCCTCATGGCATCGACGTGCTTCAGGGGCAGTTCTTGTGCAAGTCCTCTCTATCCAAAACCCCCATCCTTCGCCCCCTTGGGTAAAATCGACACAAGGTCCGCCCGCATCGGACATCGGGGGACAGAAGCACGGCGCCGGCCCTGGTCGGTCACAGGACTTGAAGAGCCGGGCCGGAAATCGGACGCCAGGCACAGGGCACAGGAAATCGAACACAACCCCCGCTGCTACGTCTCATTGGCCGTCTGGGGTGTTGACTCGCGGGGACGGCCAGCAAAAAGTCTGGGGAAGTGAGCCGAAAGACGGAGCCGTCTGGCGCCGAGACGCTTGGTGACCTTGATAGCGATGTTGTTGCCGATAATGCGAATGCTGTACTGCAAGCAGAGCACTTATCGTCAGAGGTGTCTGCTGATCACTGCTGTACGCTCAACGCTTAAGGGCGAGCTGCTGACCGCCGCGAGCACAAGTCTTATCTCGGTCGTTACGGATATGCATACCGCTACGCCAATGGATAGGTCGTCCGTCTACCTTGTTATCAGAGGGTTGCTATCGCGATGCGGAGCGTTATCACTCGGCTATGTTGGGTGATGATGCTATCTACCTAGCTTCGACATTCTCACGATAGCTGGCCTGGTGAGTTGTCCGGGTTGACTGATTGCTGCCGCTGACATATCTTGAATATGATGCTGGTCTAGTCCTTTTGTCTCCGGGGCATCCGCTTGACGCGATGGATACTATTGCGTGCTTCTCGGCCGGGGTACGGGAATAGGATTTGGCGTCTTGTGAACCATCAATGTCTCCTCCGTAGATCCTTTTGCATTCTCACCCCCCTCTGCCATTTCCCCGCGGTCTCTCGGTCTTTATGAAATGTGGAGGGCCGTTGGTTCAAGTCCGAGCAGTCCGGGATGCCGAACCCTTTGATCTGCTTCCCGGGACGCACGGACCACCCGCTTGTCAGTACGTCATCATGGAAGTTTTCCATGCCGAAACGCCGGGCACCAAGCAACCCTCTTCCATGTCAATCAAGCCGTGCTTCGATTAAAACCACACACTCACCACCATGCGAAATATCCCGAGGCGAGCCTTAGCTCGTGATCCCCTCTCGGGCCTCGTCTGCCGCAGCTGCCGCTCGCAACGCCGCCAATTCGCGACGACGCTTCCCCCTCCAGCGCCGCCCGTCTCGGGACTCGCACAGCTGACCTCGAGAAGGCTGATCTCTATCGCCGGGCCCGACGCCGCCAAGTTTCTACAGGGCATTATCACTGCCAACGTATCTGCTCAGGACGGGCAGCCGAGAACAGATGGATTCTACACTGGGTTCTTGACTGCGACGGGCAGGGTGCTGTACGATGTCTTCGTGTACCCTAACCACAATGCATCGGGAGCTTCATCCGAAGAGCCTGGGTTCTTGATCGAGGTCGATGCAGACCAAGCAAAGACGCTGGCTAAGCACATCAAGCGATACAAGCTGAGAGCAAAGCTTGCTGTTCGCCTGCTGGCCGAGGATGAAGCAGCCGTCTGGCACGCCTGGGACGACTCGAATGCGCTGAATTGGGGCTCGGTCGTTGACCAAGCGAAGCTGACCCTCCAGGATCCACGGGCGCCTGGTTTGGGATATCGATTTCTGCAGCTGGACCAGAAAGCTCCCAGCCTCGAACTCGAACGAAGCACCGAAGACGCATACACAATCCGCCGATACCTCCACGGCGTGGCAGAGGGCCAAGATGAGATCTCACGGGAGACGGCCCTCCCCCAGGAGAGCAACATGGATACCATGAACGGCATCGACTTCCGCAAGGGCTGCTACGTCGGCCAAGAGCTTACGATCCGCACCAAGCACCGCGGCGTCGTACGGAAGCGTATCCTGCCGTGCATGGTATACGAGAAGGAACATGCACCGCCCGCCGAGCTCCAGTACCACGCCGACGGCGATGCTGCCCTCCTCGAGTCCGTAACGGCAGATATGATACCGCGGGGCACGAGCATAGGGCGGTTCGAGAAGCGCGGCCGCAGCGCGGGCAAGTGGCTCAAGGGCGTGGGCAACATTGGGCTCGGGCTGTGCCGGCTGGAGATTATGACGGACGTGGTGCTGCCGGGGGAGACAGCAGCGGCGACATCCACGCTCGAGGACGAATTTGTGCTTGACTGGGGAGAAGAGGGAAGCAAGATGGGCGTCAAGGTCAAGGCTTTTGTGCCAGACTGGCTGAGGAAGGGGTTGGATGAGCAGCAGCATTGAAGGGATGCCTTGTAGATTATGTTGGGATGCTGTACATTATTGTATCGTGATAGAGCGCGCGGCTTACATGGGAGGAAGATACCCCAACTCTCGTACCGATCCATGCATTTGGTCTGGAAATGGTGTATTTCACGTGTCTATTGAAACAAACATGTTACTGAAGCCCCGCCTGCTCACTTGGTGTAATCATTTTGTCAACTTACCTATTTGCGCGAGGCTCTGCGGCCTGCGAGAGTGGCACATTAGCAGCAAACATGGCTTGTTCAGCGTTGAGCCAACCCGCGGCGAAGCATGCAAGGATAGCTATCCCCGATACACGAGCTGGTCAGACGGGATTGGGATGACTGCAGCAGGGCTGAAAAGCCAGGGGCATAAACCGCGGTACAATTCCTCGATGAAGTTATTTGGGCCGAATATGCCTTGGTAACCTCCCTTCTTAGTGGCAGATGTCTTGCTGAGTTGTGAGACATGGTATCATCCTCGGTCTGCTATAAAACGCATAGATTGGCTATGCAGCGGATGATGATGAGGCACAGCGCCTTTGCACAAGCTGAGTATTTATGGCCATGCTGTGCGCAGTCAACGATTGGTGCTGTAACGTTGGAGGCTGAGCGGGAGCAATCAAGGCGACGACCCTAGAGGCGGTGATCGACATCAGCTTAGGCCTTTTGAACTAGACAAAAATGCCAACTCGCGCTATTCTAGACATGCAACGGGATGGACCGAGTGAGTGAACCACTCAGCAGACAGAACAAGGTATGATGGCAGCGGGATGATGTTCAGGTGGCGGAAGCGCGCGAGCTTGAGGCTCTTATGATCAAGAATACACGATCGGATCTCAACGGAAACACGGGCTGAATGCAAGACGGCTGCCTATCGTAGCTTTGAAGGAGATGCCGCTTATTGTGCAGCAATCGCCGGCTTGGCAAAGGAGGATCCCAGAGGGCCCCTTTGGGTGTAATCTCGCGACCCAGCCCTGTAGCTATTATGACCAGGGGAAGCGACTGACTTATTTCGTCCATCAATGGATACCTCATGAAGATCTTGTCGCGTTGGCGGCTCTGCTACCAATGTCTCTTGTCCCCTGAGACTGTATAATAACCCGTCTTATCGCCGGGTGCTGTTAGTTTCCGCTCTTTGATTCACATTACTCTATATTCACGACGAGGTTGGCCCTTGGACGAGAAATTAAACCACCGCTTTTTGAATCGTCGGCATCATCCACAATGGCCTCAAATGGCAGCCCTGCAACGACCAAGCGCTTGATCGCTTGTTGTGACGGCACCTGGATGAACAGCGACAATGGGTACGAGGAACCTGGCTTACTGGGAGGAGAGGGCACTCTTCAAGTGCCGTCCAACGTCACCCGCATCTCTCGTTGCTTCAAGAAGAGGTGCAGCGACGGCAAGATCCAAATCATCAACTATGAGTCAGGCGTCGGCACGGGTAGCAACATGCTTGACAGCATTACTGGCGGAGCGTTTGGTCTAGGCCTGGTTGAGGTGCGTATCGGAGAAGTCTGGTGGACAAGACAAGGGCCATCTAACAAGCTGCCAGCGCATGCGAGAAACGTACTCATACTTGTGCGCCAACTATATGGATGGTGATGAGATCATCCTGGTTGGATACTCGAGAGGCGCCTTCACGGTACGGTCAGTGGCCAGCATGGTTGGTGACCTCGGTCTTCTCACGAGAGAGGGCGTCGAGCACTTCTATCCCATTTTCAAGGACATGCAGCACTGGATGGACGACGAATACGAGGATCCATTCCCCAATATCCCCTTTTCTAATAAACCAAAGGGAAAAGACGCCCCTGCGGAGTATCGAGCTCGCCTGGAGGAGCTGGGCTATACTCGTGTGAGACACAACTACGCACAGGGCGACCTCATCAGGATCAAAGCTGTGTGCGTCTGGGATACAGTGGGCAGTCTTGGTATCCCTCGTGTTGCCTGGCTGGACAAGCTTGGGATCCGTGCCGACAATGATGAATACGTCCTCCCCTTTCCAAGCTGGATCTCGTTCACGTGCTGACCTCTTTAGCACGTACAAGTGGCATGACACGAACTTGTCGGATAGAATTGAGCATGCTTTTCAGGCGCTTGCTCTTGACGAGACACGTCCGCCGTTTACTCCGGCTGTTTGGGAGAGACGTCCTGAAAATAGACTTACAACGGACCTCAGACAGGTCTGGTTCCCTGGTAACCATGCCAACTGCGGCGGAGGCTGGGAGGACCAAGGCATTGCCAACTGCACCCTCGCATGTAAGTATGGGGTTACTCTGATATTATATATCATCAGATTCGAGTCTCGTATAGTGCTAAACCGTGCTCAGGGATGATGGATCAGCTGGCCTCGGTCGGCGTCGAGTTTAACCTGCCTTCACTCGAGCGTTATTTCCAACAAACAGCAAACTTCTACCAGACATGCCATGCCGAGACAAGGAACAAAAAGAAGGAAAAGAAGAAGACTAAAGACGTCCAAAAGAAATGGGCAGCCAGTCCCATCTACGAAAACAACCACCCTTTCAGGCCATGGGGGCTGGGCTCTATCAACAAGGCCTCCAGCCTCCTCTACAAGCTCTCTGGACAAACAGCTCGTACACCCGGGCTGTACAGGCCCATAGATCCCAAGACAAAGCTCGACGAGTCCAGGTTTCTCCAGGACACCAACGAGCGCATACACAGCACGGTACGGATCCGCCTCGCATGCAAGGGCCTCGGCTTGAACGACACGTCCGTCTGGGATTGCCCGGCACTGCGCAAGGGCTGGAAATTGAAACGCACCCAGGAAAAGTACAACGACCCTGTTCCATTTCATCCCGGGTGGGATCCAGAGGGCGAAGAGGACGGCATGGGTCAGCCCAATAGCTGGAGCAAGGGCAGATGGGTGTGGGAGTACGTCGGAGGAGAGAGTCATGCGCCTACTGATAAGAGGCAACGGATCATGGTTGAGGAGCCACTGGGACCATATGAGAGATATCTTCTCAAGCTATCAGCGGGTTCACCAAATGTCTTTCACTTTTCAGACACGGTGGAGAGTTGAGAGATCCTCTAGTGATAGTATTGTGGAAGGCGATACTCCACGGCTGAACAACTTAGAATGACTGGAGCACGTAGTTTATTAATGTCTGATTATGGAAGATGATAATGACAACCTAAGCTATGAATCAACGTGAAGATACTATGGTGATGGAGAAAGGGAACTTGCCGGTTGATGAAAGCTGACGGACGACGTATCTAAGAGTCACGTGCTCTCGCGATGCGACAGGCAACCTTCCAAAAGGTTTGGATCTTCAACGACTGATTCCAACTCTTTCTTCGCTTTTCTGATAATAGACGTCACTCACGGCCCGAAAAACAAAGATTGCGCCCAGCCAAGAGATCATGCGCCAGGGCTTGAACATTTCGAACCCTTGAATATTTGCCCGATCTCTTGGGGCTGGCGATTCATCTTCACTTCTCTTCCGAAATCGAGTAACCGACGATTTCTGGTCCGGCACCCGACAGCCGCCTACCGCTGTTCGATAACCAAAGGCACGATCATGGACGCGAAATCAGCAGACCTACTGCAATATGCGCAGGAGTACGCCTCGAAAGATATCGATATCTACGACCTCTTGGGCGTTGACGCCCTCACCCCGAAAGAAGACATCCATCGGGCATGGCGAAAGCGCTCTCTGAAATACCACCCCGACAAGGCTGGCGACAATTTCGATGCGGAAAAATGGCAACTTTTCGAGCGTGCGCGCGATGTTCTATCCGATTCCGCCGCACGCGCGGTCTACGACGGCGCCATCAAAGCCGTGCTGCTTCGGAAACAGGAGCGCGAGACGATGGACAAGCAGCGCAAGCACTTTGTCGACGACCTCGAGGCGCGAGAAAACGCCTGGAAGCACGAGCGCGAGGAGAAAGAACAACGGGAGAAGCAGGAGATTGAGCAGGAGAGAGCACGACTCTTTGAGCAGCGGCGAATGCGAGAGCAAGAGGACAAGCGCCAGGCTGATGCTGCCCAAGAGATGGAAGATATTACCGAAGCAAGGCGACGACTCAAAGAGAAGAAAGAAAAGAAGAAGCAAGATGAGGCGAGGGAAAAGTTCTTGCGCAAGTCACGAAAGACGGCAGAGACTTCTGATAGCAAACCGACCTCTGCACCACTCAACGGAGTTATGAATGTGCCTGGAGACTATCCCATGGACTTTGGCACAGAACGGAGACTCTACTGGGAGCTGGTTTGCGACAAGCTGCGCGCCGTCCAGACAGTGAGGAACCTGAAGAAGGGAGAAACCGAAACTGAAGATTATCAACAAGCGGAGCAAGAATTGCTAGCCGCAAAGACGAGGATACACCAAGCCGAAGTCAAGTTTGCAGAAGAGGCGTCCGTCTCATGAAAAGGAACACAAGACGAAAACGGGACATGGAGTTGGTCGGTAGCATTTTAATACACCTGGACGGCGTTTGGCATTTGTGCTAATTTTAAGCTCTCAGTATTATGCCTTGTCATCGAGCCGCAAGATTCTGATGGCATTCCCTCCCATAATAGCTTTGTGATCTTCGGTATCTTTTCCGACTGCTTGAGCAACCGCCTTTGCGTTCAGGCTGACGCTCTCCCATTCTCCCTGCTCATCACTTGTTAGGGGTGGGAAGAAGGGATGATCAGTGCCAAACATGAGTCTATCCGCTCCGCTGGCCTGGATGGCAGCTTTGAGCCCAACCTCGGAGTATGCGACGGCATCCAGGTAGACCTGCTCCTTTAGCACTTCCCACACCGTTCGACGTCCCTGGGATGCCTTTCCTTCACGAACAAGCTGCCCATCGTGCATGATGCAGCTCTCGATTCTTCCTGCGAGGAAAGGAAGGGTTCCGCCGCTATGTGCCAAGATCACGCGGAGGTCTGGGACCTTGTCAAAGACGCCCGCTAGGTACATTCTCGTCACAGCAACGGTCGTTTCCATGGGAAAGCCGAGTGCTAAAGGAAGGACGTGGCCGTACTCGGCGCTCGCGCGAGGACCCCAGACCTCGTTTGGAAGGCCGTAGTGCGGATGAAGGAAGATGGGGAGCTTGCTTTTGGCGAGGGCTTCGAATATGGGGAGTAGATCGGGGTCGTCTAAACCCTTCCCCAACCCCGAAGTGCCCAGTATGATGCCGCGGCAGTGCTTGAGAGTCTGGAGATGTTGGACTGCGGCAAGCACCGTATCAAGCGTTGCCGTCAGGGGAAGTGTACCAAAGAAGAAGAGCCTGCCGAGATGTTGATCGCACATGCTCGAGAACTCTTGGTTCACAGACTTTGCTATCGCGCCGGACTCGGCAGGCTCCAGAAAGTCCAGCCATGGATTTGCCAGGGAGATGACGGAGATGTCGATGCTGTGCGTGTCCATGAAATGCATCTTTTGCGCGAGGGACGCATAGTGAGAAGTCAACGGCCGACCAGGCGGGTTTGCCTCTGGGTTCTGCAACGCTTCGTCCAAGGACTTTACTTCTGCCTCCAGGAGAATGAGTCTGGGATCCGACGTCTGGGCGAACTTTTGAACCAGGGGGATGGTGGAGCGGGATTCAAGGATGCGGATATAAGAGGGAGGATACATGTGCGTGTGGATGTCTACCACACGCGTTGATGAGGGCGACATGGCTTGGGTTGAGCAGCAAGTGAGATTTGAAGATGGTGTTGAGCCTGTCTCGGGGGGTTTGAAGTGACGATTGTAGTGCATATCGCATTGTTATCAACGTCTGGAACTTCCCCTCATCGCAAGACGCCCCCATGCATATAGCGATGCCAATTAAAGCAGTTGATGATCCGAGTCTCAAAAGTGCCACCCCCGCATGGTTCTTATCGCTGCACAGCATCGGGATGGCACCCTACCGCTTGTTTTCTTATCAGTGACGATGAGGGGTTGTACTGTGTAGGAAGGAGGTACTGAGGCCGTCCTGTTGTGCCTTCCATGGTGGCTTGTGAAACCATTGGGGGATTTATAGGGGAGGCTGTGACCCTCGGCCTGGGCCATCTTTGGCTGGTTGGCGTCACCAACGCGAACCTTGCGTGTTCTCGACTTCCCGACTTCCACTAGCTATAAATGCCAGACTTCTATCTTCAGCCCAGGAGACATCGCCTCGTCACTCTTGTCCTATTCTCATGCTCTTGCCCGTCAAGTACCGGCTGATCTAATCCATCTACTCACACAATGGCTCCAGACCTGGCTGTAAGCGACGAGGGCCTCTCCATTCCCGTAAGTACAAGCATAGTCACTGTATAGACGTGATCCAGCTCAGACTGTCTCTTGACTAGCTCATCGACTTTTCCCGTTTCCTCAATGGATCTCCCTCGGAACGCAGCGAGACAGCCAAGGCGATCCTCCACGGATTCCAAACCGCTGGCTTCATTTACCTCAGGGACCATTCTATACCTGCCGAGGACCTACGACACGCCTTCTCCATGTCGGCTGACTTCTTCAATCAGCCGTCAGAGACAAAGCTTGCCCTGAACTGGACAACGCCAGAAGCAAACCGAGGATACTCGGAGCCCGGCCGCGAAAAGGTCAGCCAGCTCCAGGACATCAACGAGGTCGAACAGGTACGTGCCGCCGCACCGGATATCAAGGAAAGCTTTGAGATCGGCCGGGAGAATGAGCCTGGACACCCTAATCAGTGGCCCGAGGAGAAGGGCAGCATTGCTGGATTCCGTCATGATATGGTGGGCTTCTTTGAGAGATGCCGTCAACTGCATGTCGAGGTCATGAGAGCCATCGCTGTAGGAATGGGGCTTGACCAGGAGTTCTTCGATCAGTATGTCGATGTCGGTGACAATACGCTGCGACTCCTTCATTATCCCGCCGTCAAGTCCAAGGTCTTCAAGCTCAACCCAGGTACGGTACGAGCTGGTGCGCATAGTGTAAGCCACAGTCAACTTCTCTTTTGGAACCCAACATCTTACACTGACCAGGACTACGGGTCAATCACTTTACTGTTCCAAGACGACCGCGGTGGACTGCAGGTCAAGAGTCCAACAGGGCAGTTCGTCAATGCTACGCCCATCAAGGGCACCGTCGTCGTCAACGCTGGCGATCTGCTCGCTCGCTGGAGCAACGACACCATCAAGAGTACCGTCCACAGAGTTGTCGAGCCGCCTATCAAGCAAACTGAGGCGTATCCGTCTCGCTACAGTATCGCGTAAGTGTACCCGTGTGGAACCCTGAGTCTTGCTGACGAGGTTGTAGCTACTTCTGCAACCCCAACTTTGAGAGCTACATCGAGGCTATTCCGGGGACGTTTGAAACGGAGCAGGAAAAGAAGTATGGGGGTATTAATAGCGGTCAATACTTGGTACAGAGGCTGACTGCGACGTACTGAATGAGTGTCAAGAAAGAGCTGAGGCGTATTCCCTATGGTAAAGTTTGCATGCCTTCACTTCAACTGGTTCATCACGGATTCCTGCTTTTCTAAATTGCCTGGATGTGTATATCATATAGTATCTGCAACGTCGCGAATGTGCTATCTAGACGGATGCCTGGTGTCCCAATAAGTGACCATCTGTGGTTTTTCAGATTTGCACGTTATGCACTGGAGACCAATATCTGGCTGTAACAGGAGTTATTTATGCTATGTGTGTAGTTAGAGCACAGAGTTACAATTCACAGAGAATAGTCTAGAGTTTCTAATAAAGAAACTTGGTATTTGAGAGCTCGTGATAACACTATAGCCCGTACTGCCCGTCTGGGCTTCTGTTGTATTTGTGGTAGGTGAAGGATGAGGAACTAACTAAGGAGAGGACAGGGAAAAGTAGGGAATACAATAATAGCAGATAAGAGAAACCGCAATCAATATAAAAGAGCAACGCAAGGAGAAAGATGCAGTGTGGAGCAACAGTTCAAAATCCTGTACCCAGCCAGAAGGTTCGACATGAGAAAATTCGCCAGAGTATTTTGGGTATACGTTTTCAGGCATGAGGCTCTGCCTGACTCTTATCAGATACCAGACATTCCTCAATACCTCTAACGCTGTTCCCGCAGTTCGACAAGACAAGGGCCAAAAGGGCGGCCCCTGGGAGTAGATTGAAAAGCGTGGCCTCGGCATCAAGGCCAGCCAGATACCCCAGCAGCATGCCCAGGGTGACACCTCCAACGAGAAATGCATCGACGTGTTGCTTGTGATGCTGAAGATGATACAACATTCCCGTTGAGACGCAGTATTGTCCGATCGCAAGGAGCGTTACCCACGTCGACACAGGGGGGGGGGAAGCAAACAATGGCGCTGTATTGGATTCTGCGGCTGGTAGAGGTCAGTACTTTCAGCGAATATGGGCCATTCTTCTTACTATTAACTTTCTGGGTACTCTTTGGCACCCGTGTAGCTCCGACAATGCAAGTGCCGACATTGCTGCAACGACAACCAAGGCCATCCTGGCGAAGAGCGAGCCTGATGGCAGTCGTAACAAGTCCAGGAGAAAGCTTTTGGAGTCATGATACATTCCATTCAGAACAAACAGTTATAGCGCTTAAAATGGTTCGAGTGGTTCTGGTAGTAACAGGTCCGGCTGAGGATATCGGCTGCCCAAAAACCCAGGTAAAGTCTCTCATTAAATATCTCAAGGCAGACTATGCTGCAAGTATAGAGGACTGACTATGCTATAGCGTCATATCCCACGACGACTCGACCTGCACCTAGGCACGAGTTAGGTGGACATGATGCCCTCACAGGAACCATTCCTCGCAAAGCCCCCCGAGTCGGCCTGGTGCTTCCTCAAGTTCTTGCACCGTGTCAAAGAACTTGACGAGAGATTCTTGAAGTATGAACGTCTCTTGAGATGTGGAAGCTTCTTGAAGCGTACCGAGAAACGGGAGCAAGATGGAAGAGATGACGATACAGCTGAGGCCCCCCAGGCCAGCATCGCCTCTTTCCACGTCCGACCTTCGAATATCCTTTCCGTGAAGCTTCTCTTTATGGGAACCATCCTTTTCCTGCTCCTTCCTTGCACCGAAGCCGTCTGCTCACCGTCAAAAGGCTTTCGAATGGCCGCAGGAGTGACATCGACCGCAACAGCGATGGCGCTGATACCTCTACATACGCCAGAAGGTGTCCCCAAGTTAGCCTGGATCGGGTATATATCTAGTACCCGTCGTCATCGTAGCTGAACTGACCCTTTGTCTAGAACCTTTGTGGCCTGGGTATTGTGCTTCTTTACGTACATCTGTCTCCAACTGCTACACATCCCCCACCGCGCCAGGGATAAAAGGAATATGTAAGTGTCAACGACCACTTATTTGCAGTAACTTCATGTTGTAACCAACTAGACACCAAGCTACATATTCGCGGTTGCCATGGCTTCACTTCACTTCACCATGGCCGCCTCCCAAGGCTCAGACTCCACTGTCGGGGGCTTTATCTTGTTCGGGCCAATTGCCTCGACAGCAAGCGCCTACCTCATGTCACTTTTCGTTTCCATCAACTGGAGAGATGGCAGCCCCGGAATCTATGAGATGGGATAGACGGCCATCACCACGGGAGCTATCGTGATGCATGTTGGACGTCGAACACCTTGGAAGACGGTGCATGTCTCACTCAGAGGTTTGACAAACTTGAGTTTACTTGCTTCCAAGTCACGTTGAAGCACTTCCACTTCCAAAGGGCATGGTAGGTAGGTTGCATGGGTTAACTAGAGTTGGGGGGTTTAAAGAACTCTTGCCAGTTTCATAAGTATGTTCTTGGACCGGGCACGTGCCGGGCTCTTTCTTTACTTTAGTACTGGCATTACCATTCTACAACTGGGACTCATGAAAATATATACAAACATTACTAGTACCCTTTGCCTTTGTATCTCCCCTTTCTTACCATAGGCAGCCTCGTGTTTGCTGTACGCATATTACCAGCTCACTTTACGTGCCCTTCTCGCTTAAACCATGGATGCGACGTCAGTAAAAATAAACCATGCAACGGGCAGCTGAAGCTCAAGACGTTTGGAGCCTTTTGCCTTTTTGAAACTACAGTTGACGAGAGGCGATTGTGTTTAAGAATGATTTGTGGCTTCGGGTCCTTATATGGCCGCGCCTACTCGCTTATCTGCCCTGCGGCGTGGGCGGATGGGATAGCTCCAGAAGTGACAAATCGCGTTTGAGCACGATGGCCTGTCGCCAACGTTTGTCAAACAACAAGAGATCCGATCAAAAATGTCAACTTCGACGGCCATCGAGCTCGGCTCAATGCCAGCTGCTCGCTCCCAGCAGGCCATCTCAAGCGACGACAACACCAACGACCAAGACGCAGACCCCATCCTACAAGCCTCACGCATCAACGACTCGGCCGTCCCGGACGGAGGCCAGGGCTGGGTCATCATCGCGGGATGCACCACGGTATCGTTCTGGATGGGAGGCACGTCGTACTCGTGGGGCGTCATCCAAGGCGCCCTGATCGAGCAGGGGGTCTCGACGCCCGCTGTGCTCTCCTTTGTAGGGTCCTTGTCAGCCGCGCTCGTCTCGGGAATGGCAATCGTCAACTCGCGCATGATGCGGGTGCTGGGCGCGCAGAAGACGGGCATGGCGGGCATCTTCCTCCTAGGCCTGAGTGCGCTGGTGAGCAGCTTCACGTTTGCCAACGTCGGGGCATTGTTCGCCACGAGCGGCGTTGTCTGTGGTTTGGGACTCAGGTTAGTGAGACTGCTGGTGCTTGCATGGGAAACGGCTTCGGGATTAACCTGATATTGCTTCAGTCTATGTTTTACGGTGAGATGCCCTCTCTCTTCGGATACTCTCGCGGGGCTGTACTGATGCTGGTGCCAGACCATCTCTGTAGCCCCAGCGCAGTACTTTAGCCGCAAACGCGGGCTCGCCAACGGCATCGTCTTTGCTGGCGGCGGCGTTGGGGGTGCCGTAGTCACCTACAGCCTTGATGTCCTGATTCATCGTCTGGGCACTGGATGGGCATTTCGAGTTTTCGCCATTACAACCTTGATCACAGGAATGCCGGGGGCGTATCTCGTCAAGGAGCGGGTACCTTACAGGAGCACTGGCTTTGTCGACTGGTAAGCATCCATTGGCATAGAGATCAGCTGGAATTGCTACTGATCTGAACCCTCAGGAGCTTGTTTAGATCCTTTACTTTCTTCATCATCTTCCTCGTCGGCGCGATCGGCACATTCCCGCTCTTGGTCCCCCCGTTCTTCATCCCGCTCTACTCCAAGTCCATCGGCCTATCTTCGAGCGCAGGGGCCGGCCTACTCGCAGGTTTCAACTTGGCATCCGCTGTAGGAAGGATATGCTGTGGCCTCCTCTGCGACAGACTCGGCGCCCTTAATGTGCTATTCCTCTCTTTCGTCCTGACGGGCATCAGCATGCTCGCCATCTGGCCGATATCGACCTCGCTCGGCCCCATGATTGTCTTTGTCACACTAAACGGAATGTCCAACGGCGCTTTCTTCTCCACCATGCCTACTGTGGTCGGCAACGTCTTTGGGTCGGCAAGGGTTTCCGTGGCCATGAGCATGGTGGTTACTGGATGGGTGGGGGGTTATCTGATGGTGAGTTGCCAGCATCTATTGCGCGCATTTACTGACAGGCACAGGGCTCTCCGATTGCCGGATATATCCTAGAAGCCTACGGGGGAGCTGAGCAAGGACTGAAAGCATATCGTCCGGCCATGTTTTATGCTGGTTCTTTGGCCCTGGCAGCGGCTGGTCTTGTGGTGTTGGTGAGGCTTCGTATAAACAGCAGCCTTCTGGCCAGGCTGTGAAGGCGAGAAGGCGGAAAATGGAGTCAGATGCGATTCTCGCAAGATTTCCGTGATATTGTCTAGATATTATTTAGCTTGCTAACGACAAAGTTGTTGTTAAGCTGTAGAATAGACAACTTATAAACTCCCCTGCATCTCACCAAATCCGACCTAACCCCGGCAGCTCCCAGCGCTAGGCCGAAACAGGCAGTTTGCTTCTCCAATTGAAGTGGCATCCATCCTCAACATTTCATCTCAACTTGGCAAAACCTACTATTGCGCTTCCTAGTTCTGACAACTTCACCACCAGAGAGATACACGAAACCCTCTGTCAATCCTACACTCAAGATGGCTACCGACGCTGCCGCAAAGCCCAAGAAGCCGGCCTCGGCGCTCAACACTGGCTACCTCATCCTCTACAACTTCGTCTCGGCTGTCGCATGGAGCGTAGTCCTTGGCCGCACCGTCGCCCTCTTTACCCTTCGCGGGCCCGGCTTTGTCTACCTGGGCGTCGGTGAATGGACCAGATGGACACAGACTGTAGCTGGCATGGAGGTGCTGCACTCGCTTCTCGGTAATTCCCCTCGGGCCTCGAGATTACCATCAAAGTCCAAGATGCTAACATAACCCCCTCCTCTTGTAGGCGTCGTACGCGCTCCCTTCCTCACGACCGCCATGCAAGTCGCCTCGCGCTTCCTCCTCGTCTGGGCCATCGTCGATGTCTTCCCCTTCCTCGCCCAGTCGCCCTTTTACTCGTCCATGCTGGTCGCCTGGTCCACCACCGAGATCATCCGCTACTCCTTCTTCGCCCTCTCGCTGTCCGGCCTGCAGCCCAAGGCCCTGACCTGGCTGCGCTACAACACCTTCTTCGTGCTCTACCCGGTTGGCATCTTTAGCGAGTGCACTCTCATCTGGCTGGCCACCGGGCCTGCGGGAGAGATCAACGAGCTGTACAAGTGGGCTCTTTACGCTATCCTGGCGATCTATGTTCCTGGTGAGTGCATTTCATGAGTGTCGAGAAAAGGGCTTAGTGCTAACTAAAGTGTAGGATCCTACATCCTGTACAGCCACATGATGAACCAGAGGCGAAAGGTTATGCGCAATCTCAAGGCACAAAGTGGCAAGGCTCAATAAAGAATAAAACAACTAATACCGGGATGAAGAATAAGGGAGGAGACTGGGCACATATAGAATAGATACCAGGCACGTCAAGATAAAGATGCCGGAAGAGGCTCGATTTGGCGTGCATTGCCGGCAGTTGATGTTATACAAGTCTAGAATAAAATCGTCCTCTAGCTGAAGAGACTATGCACTGGCCGATTCAGAACTGGAGGACGACGGCGCCGCTTCCAGCATCGGCCTCTCTTCCGCACTGCTCTCGTACCATTCATTCTGTAGCCACTCAGCGATCAACCCCGTAGCGTCCTGCGCCAAGTTGTCGTATCCAGGGTTCTCCTTTGGCGTGAACATGTCTGGTCATCTTGTTAGTCGATCAAACGCATCCACATGGGAACGGCGAGAACTTACTCATATGCGCGCTCGCCTCGTCCGTCGCCTTGTCATTGATGGCTTCTCTCCAAGTCCCCCCGGGCTGCTTCTTGGGAAGATTACAGAACGTGCGATCCGGGCCCAGCACCGTCCCAACCACGTTGATCTGTTTAGCCGGCGCTGCTTGCCCAAGCCGCGTGTACAGGTTGGCAAAGCCGACGTCGAGCTCTTCCCGCAGTCTCAGGAGGAACGACATGCGCTTCCGCAGCTCCTCTCCTCGCGCGAGACACCCGACAAACTCGAGATGTGACGTTGCCCACGAGAAGCCCTCTCCGAGTTGATCGCGCTTCATCCACGCCGCCGCGCCTCCAGCCGCCACTGCACCCGCTGCGCCCGCGTACATGGCCATCCTGCCCCATCTCTGCCATTGACCGGCGCCGCCACCGGCCGGCGCTGGAGGAGCAGGCAGCGCGCCGGCGATCTTTGGGGGGGCCGGAGACGTGGATGGCGAGCCGGTCTTGTTGGCGCCCCAGAGAGATGCGCCGATGCCGCTGAGC
The DNA here is from genome assembly GCA_013266195.1 of Fusarium zealandicum. Lineage (NCBI taxonomy): Eukaryota > Fungi > Ascomycota > Sordariomycetes > Hypocreales > Nectriaceae > Fusarium > Fusarium zealandicum. Next base: position 100,437 of record JABEYC010000285.1, read on the forward strand.
TGAGAGATGGCGCTGGCAGCTTGCGTCGCGCTCTTGTACTGGTCCTCGGCGCCGTGGGCGACTACGCCGGGCGAGATGCCCAGATAAGGTGTGTCAAAGGCCAAAACACCCTGGATGTAGGGGAACATGAGGGAGTTGAAGCTGGGCGCGTCCGTCTTTTGGATGCCGTCCTCTGTATATATGGGTTTCTCGGATGCCAAGCTGATGAGCATCTCGGCGGCAACGATACCGCCCATGGAATGGCCCACGAGGATGGTGCGCACTGAGGGCTCGACAGTTGGCGATGGCGTACCAGCTGCGACCTCCATGTCAATCACCCTGTTCTGCAGCCTAGATAATGATCTATTAGCAAGCATGAGCAGTCCGAAAGGACTCGACATACGCACCAGTCGCGAAAGCGACTCACACATTCGCCGAGGTCCCCGCGAGTCTCATATTTGGGGTACACGACCACCTCAACATTGATCTTGGGCAGCGCCTCGGCGACGAGATCGCGGAGGTCCTTTGTGAACTGGTAGTCGATGCCAAACGTGTCCTCGCCGCCCTTGATTTGATGGCTGTCGTTAGCTCTGCACTGCAATGACGAAAACGTGCGGAGGGGACAAACCTTGAAGCCGTGGATGAAACATATGAGCAGTGTCTTTTTCATTCTGTCGTCCCTTCAACTAAAGCGCAGTGTGAATGTAGCCAAGTGTCTGGTGCTGTCAAGTGCAGTATATGTCTATGATAAAGTCCAAGTTGTGTGGCGATTGATAAGATGTAACACAAATAGCAATGCCAAAAGGACAGGATTGCCTTAGTAGACTATCTAGACACCTGACCATTCAACGCCAAATTTGCATTTCACTTACACCTGACAGGCCTCAACACCACGAGATCGATGCCTCAAGGTAAACAACAAGTCACATTATCCAAAGATCCTCATGGTGACGGTGTGTCAACTTCTATTAAAATACAGCTAGCTTAATAATTTATCTAAAGACGTAGTGCAACCTCGCCCACCCTTTGCAGGCGTGGTACCCTCCAGAACCATTGGATCCTTTGCCATGGGCCCAGGACCCGACTCTGGATGATGCATCTCGTATGGTATTGGTTTCCCCCATTCTTCGCTTCCCCCTTCCTTGGAATACATATTTATGACACCTGTCCTGCCCAACGCCGTTGCATATATCATCAAACAATCGCCCCCTGCGGTCAACGTTCCAAGAGCCTGCTTTGATATCCTCTTTGCACAGCCGAATGCCGTTCAACGTCAAGACGCCGTGTGATACCCGTTTTGCATTGTCCTTTTCAAGTCACCCTCACTGCGTCTGACTAGAAGCGCGTTTTTATTCCTCGTCACTCTGGGCGGCAGTGCTGCCACCGTTCGGCTCCCTTGAGCTGCTTGAAATCAACTTAATCCGGGTACCACTAGGCTGCGGTGTGCCGCCGCTTCCAGAGGGGGCCACCGAGCTATCCTTGGCCCCGTCCTCAAGCTCCTGAAGCTCCGGGTGTGAAGTCAGTGCTTCCTGATACTTGGCATTGAAGAATTCCTAAATCACGTTAGAATCGAGCTAGCAGATAAAGGCGAGTCCCGAGTACTTACATTCATCACCTTAGCATCCTGGTACAGGACGCTTCCATCCTCGTTGTATGTTTGACAGTTCTTAATCATCAATTCGATATCCTTTCGCAGTCCGCTCAAGGAAGTGTACTCCTCCTTCTTGATACGGGTCTGAATCTGGTTCATGCAAATAGGATTTTGTATGATGACGTAGTAGTCGGCATAGTCACGTTTGGGAGGGAGCTTGACAAAGGGACCGATGATGAGGCGCTTTCCAGGGTCAGACTCGTCATCCTCTGGCGGTTCAATGTCATCCACTTCCATGGTCATCAGGCCGTCGTAGATGCCTCGAAGAGTCTTCTGGAGAACCTCCCGCTGGTGAGGGGGCAGACGCGACTCGAGGCTGACCTTGCTAGGCCGTCCTTGAGGTCCGCGCCGCTTCTTTGGAGGCGGCTCGTCGTTGCCATCCTCAGCCTTGCGTTTCTCGTTCTTGCTTCCTGGCTTGCGTCCTCGCCTCTTGGGAGTCTCAATCTCCTCGGTGCTGGCTCGACTACCTGCGGGAGACTCGTCCATCGAATTCATTATGGCCGACCTCTTCACCTTGTTGGTCTCGCGCCTGTCCTTACGGGCGTTTTTACGAGCCGCGGCCGCCTCGGGAGAGTCGTCGTCGTCGTCCACTGCCATGAGCCACTGCTCTTCAGTGAGACCATCATCGTATTTGACCTTGGTACGCTCACGCGCGCCACGGCCCAGAACAATGTCTTCGGTCTCCTCTTCGATGGGATTGCCCTCGTTGAGGTAGATGTCTGGCAGTTCATCCTCGCCCATCAGCCGAGGTTTGGTCCCTGGCCCGTTATTATAAATGGCGGTCTTCTGCCTCTCTTCGTCCATTTTCTGGAAGATACCCATCTCATCATCACCACGGGCTAGTATCATGTTGAGCTCTTCATCCTCCATCTCCTCCTGCTCAGCAGAATCGGCCATGTCAGCGGACTCGAGGAGCGTTCGAAGCATGGCATCACGGTCCGTTTCGGATGACTTGTTATCAAAACGACCAGCCTGAATAACCTTGCCATCAAGGTCCAACTTGTACCGCGCTCGTTCGAGGATCTTCTCTTCCACCGAGTTAGAACTGATAAGTCGGAGGATGCGGACTTCGTTCTTTTGGCCGATACGATGCGCACGATCCTGAGCCTGCAAATCCTGGTGAGGGTTCCAGTCGGAATCGTAGATGATAACGGTATCGGCAGTTTGCAAGTTGAGACCAAGGCCACCAGCACGGGTAGAGAGCAAGAACATGAAGTACTTGGAGTCAGGGGCATTGAATTCCCGCAGCAAGTCGGAACGTTCGTCGGATTTGGTCGTACCATCCAATCGAAGGTACTCGACCCGTCTGTAGCGCAGATAGTCCTCCATGATGTCCATGATCGCTGTCATTTGAAAGAACATCAGAACTCGATGGCCAGTTGCCTGGTACTTGGGTAGAATTCGGTCGAGTAGCTCAAACTTGCCCGCTGTTCGCCATAAAAGGTCGTTGCTGATGCTCAAAGGGTTCATGACATTCTCGACCACGTCAAACACAAAGGGATGGTTGCAAAGCTTTCGAAGCTGCATGATCATGTTGCTCAGACCGCGAGCACCAGTCTTGCCACCCTTGCCATCGCTGACAACAAGCTTGTTGTGGGTGACCATTTGCTTGTACAGCTTGGACTGAAGGGCCGAGAACTTGCATTTGATGACCTTTTCTGTCTTGTCGGGAAGATCCTTCTCGACATCCTTCTTCAGACGACGCAGGAGAAAGGGCCGCAAAACCTTGTGGAGACGGCGAATGACGAGGATTTGCTCTTCTTCCGTAAGTTCCATCTTGTCCTGGCTGCCCGTGTTGGCAAACGGAGTGTTGAACCATTCATCGAAGGTCTTGACAGACTTAAAGATGTTTGGTAGAACAAAGTTGAGCATGGCCCACAGCTCAGACAGGTTGTTTTGCAGAGGTGTACCAGTGAGAATGAGTCGGAAGCGAGTGTTGTAGTAAAACTGGATGGTCGCGCTGAGCTTGGAGTTGGAGTTCTTCATTCGGTGACCTTCATCAATAATCATGTGAAACCACTTGATCTTGCTGAGAATCGGGCGATCCTTGATGATGTACTCGTAGGTTGTAAGGAGGACCTGGAACTTGCCTTGCCGGATCTTATCCTGCTGGGTTTTGCGAGTGTTCGGAGGACCCTTATAGACGATGCGGCTCACACTAGGCGCCCATCGTTCAAACTCCAGGTTCCAGTTGGTGAGGGTACTGAGAGGAACAATGACAAGATAGGGCCCGTATTGCTGCTTTTTCTCGATGAGGTAGGTAATCAGACTGATGGTTTGAATCGTCTTTCCGAGACCCATTTCATCGGCCAGGATACCATTGAGGTTGTTGTTGTAGAGGGAAATCATCCACTGGAGACCCTTGACCTGGTACTCCTTCAGTCTTCCTCCCACAAGGAGGTCGGCTTGCTCGGTAACTTCTTCTCGAACACGATGTGCCACGGCATAGTAGTCGATCTTGTTGTTGATCTCTTCATCCGCCTCATGATCGCTCTCCTCCTCAACAAATGTCTCTTCTCCATCGCCATAGCGCTCAGCTGCTTGGCGTTGTTGAGCCTTGACAGACGATGCGAGCTGGTGCAAGAAACCGTCGGTCTGCCTAAGCAAGTGCGTGATACGAGTATCCTTGGCCTGGTCAAGAAGCTTGAGATAAGCTTCTTCATCGTTGGCCTTGAGGGCCTGGAGACGCTGCTTGGCAGTTCTCTCAATGCGCTTCTGCTCCTCCTTCTCGATGTTGAAGTGCTGTTGATACATGAGACGTGCAAGTTTATGCGACTTGTTGCGCTGCGCAACGGCGGATTCCTGGATCTCTTGTCGATGGCTGTTGATGGCACGGAGGAAGTCGGTGTGCTTCTTTTTCTCGCGGTTTTCGCGGGCATCACGCTGCTGCTTTTCGAGCTTCTCTGTAATGCGGGCCTCGCGCACATTCTGCTTCTTCATGCGGCGGTAGCTGGACCTGTTGGTGGTCATGGCAAGATTGTCGTAATGCATCATCTGGCGGCCGATTTTGTCACGCAGTGCCCGCTGCTTAGCATACAGCGCAATGCTCTTCATCTCAATGATGGCTTTCCGTTTCAGTGTATCGTCAGCCTCCAGGGTCTCCTTGGAGGAATCCCAATGAGCAAGGTCTCCCGGCAAATCTTTCAACTCAGCATATCGCTGTCTCATCTTGTTCGAGACAACAACTTCTCGTTCATATCGCAAATGATCGAAGTCGATGCCAGTGGGAAACACACCGGGGATGAACCACCGGTTTTTGCGCTGAGCATGGTCGAAGTACTTGATATCAGAGCGAATCATACTCGTCCCATATGGAGACTTGACAGTCTTGAAGGTATGCGCCTTGGGAATTCCAGAGCCCTCGTCTTGTGCAGCAGTTTCGATTTCATTCTGCGCAGCCTTGCTGGTATCAGGACCAAGCTGGCTTGTTTTGGCAGCTTGCGTTGCCTCTGTAACAGCAGCTTGTCTGCGTTGACGCTGGTTGAAAATCGCCTGTTGCAATTGCAACGAGACGCCAGCATTCTTGCCTAGGAGCTTGAACGCGTGTATTTGTTGTCTCAAAAGACCGAGCTGTTGTTGCGTGAAGTGAGTCGGAGACGACGCGGTCGATGGAGACGTGCCCGCCGACGCCGGAGCAGACGCATTTTGGTTGGGCATGACGGATGCGCTGAGAGAGTTGGAAGGGGGCTGCGTTGCTTGGGGAGTTCCCTGCTGAGAACGACCAGGCTGGGCCCCATTGGCAGACGCACCATTGGACGCATTCTGCAATTGTTGTTGTTGTAATTGGAGTTGGTGTTGCTGCTGCTGTTGCTGCATATACTGTTGCTGATTCCGTCGCATGTTGTGTTGTTGTTGAAAGCTCATCAAGAACTGGGATGCCTTGATGTACTCGGGGTCAGTCGGCGGTACACCCTGCTCTTTCATCTGCTTGAGTTTCTATGAAAAAAACGCGTCAGTATCGGCGGCCATGGACTGCTTGTCCGCAACAAGAATAACACTTGAAGGGCACTTCGTTGGAGGGCCATACCCTGAAAACCTCTTCCGCCTGCTGCTTAGTCGCGCCAGCCGGCATAGGCGCGCCGGGGTGTTGGACGGCGGGAGGAGCTTGTACCGACGCCATGGTGAAGGTGCCTGGACACGTGGTGACCAGTCTACAGTCCAATTATTAGATCGATGTAGTTGCGGCTACCTATATTGCATGTCGTGGGTCGTATCGCGGCTCGTGGTCGTCGCGCAGGCCGTATGGCGTATCGGGGTGTCGCGAAAACGAAAAGTAGTGCCAAGAGAAAAGTAGGAACGAAAACGAGCGCGTCGAGATATGAGCCGACACGCAATGGATGGGTAAAAAGTGGTGAGCTTCGTCGAGATGTGGGCGACACGTCGTGGTTGGCGCGTGGAACAGTCTTGGCGTGGACCGAGGCAGGTTTGAGCGCGGCTTTGGATAGTTAAGAGGCACGAGAAAGGACACTCGAGGCTCAAAGAAAGGTCGAGGACTGAATGGAAAACTGTGTGATGCGGCGACTGGGGCGCGTTTGGGGTCGGTGCCGGGGACCGGGGCGGCGTGCAAATCGCGTGCAACACGGATTTGGCGACTTCTCGAGATGGGAGCCGATGGTTTGAGAGGCCCTGGCGATTTTTTTGGATGCGCGCGCTCGCCGGTTGATGATGGGGAGTGGTGAAGACACAGCTGGACAAGATGGGGCGTGATGGTTGGTGCGGTATTGAGGCGGCCATCCACAGTATTTTTCAGCACGACCCCCTGCTAGGGCGACCGCGAACAGACAGGCCACAAATGGGGCCTGAGGCACCCATGGTATTTGCATTAGATAAGCGAAGGTCTCGCTATGGATTGGTCAACTATCAATACATGCACGTGATTCCATCAAGAGCCTCTGCGCTCTGGTTCAGACATTACTGTATCCTCCAAGAATCAAAAGACTGGAGGTATAAGGATTGTCCGTGTGAGATCGCCGGCCTAGCTCTCATGTGCGTGTGGCTTCCAGCTCCACAAACGGCGGGCGGCAACGCCAATCCTCCCTTGGATGCCGTTGCGAGAGTGGCTGCGCCCTGGTGCTGTTACGGAATGAATAGAGGCATGTTACACGAGCCTAGGGAAAGGTAGAGTTCTGTGGTCCAGACTGACCCGTCTTCCCAAAGGCTCTCCCAACTGTGAAGCGCAGCAGAGATTCATCGGTTCTCTCACCTCTTGACCCTTTTCTTGTCAGGGCCATCTTCCTCCTCGTCGCTCAGCTCTGCGTATTGGGTCTGAGGTTGCGTCTTACTCCAGGCCTTGGTGAACATGGGATCACTCTGGGCCTTGTCAGCGTACTTCAACAAAGCTTCGCGCGGGTCCTCGTGCAGCATGCGCGCAAGAGGGATGTTTTCCGCAATGTGCTTCTCGTCGGGCTGGTTCTTTTGGAAAGGCGTCTGCTGGGGGATATGGGGGCGTCGTGGATCTTTAGATCGGCCTGATGCGGTGACTCCGGCTTTTCGTGAACCTCCCAAGGCGCCCGGTGCCACAATAGCATCACCAGATATGCCGACAGACTGATCCATCGTAAACTCGGGATTGTCGTCGACATGTCGCTTTTTCGGTGCCCGCGACATGACATCTACAGCTCCTCGAGTCGACATCTGCGGGTTATACAAGACGTGGGTCTCGGCATTAGCTGAACCTGTGATGATCTGGTTAATCTTTGGGTGCCACTCCACTGTAACGAGAGGCAAGCCAGGTGTTATGGGAGTGACGTGTTCCGCTCGCAAGTTTCCGGGATTCAAGATGTGAAGGTGACCCGTGGCTGAGCCCGTAATGATGCTCGTCGAGTTTGGCGCATATCTGATGTTGCTCGTCGGGTAGTGATCCGAGGTCGACGGGTGGGCAACCGTAACAAGAGGCTTAGTGAACTTGCGGGTATCCCAGAGTTTGATCAAGTCGTCGCCGCCACGCGTAACTACCATGCGGCCGTCTGAGGAGATGTCGATGCCGCCAGTCCACGTCTGGGGTTTGTGGGCATCGCGAATTTCTCCTGCGGGTCGCGAGAAGGGACTGTTGCCGCTGTACATGACCAGTGAGCCATCAAGCGCCGCCGCGACGAGAATATTGTTGCCGCCCTGTACCGGAGTACCCCAAGCGACCGCAGTCATCTTGGTCCTGCCCGCAGAGCCGGCGGCCTTGGATTTGAAAACAATAACATCCTTTTGTGACCGCTTGTTGTTAATGTCCCAGATTCTCAGCGTGCTATCCGTCCCAGCAGTGACGCAAAGATTTTTGTCAGTGGGATGCCAAGTTCCTGTCGCAATCTCGGAAATATGGCCCTTGGTGTTGTGCATATCACGAAGATACATGTCTCCTTTGACGAATTCTGTGATAATGTCACCATCCCGAGACATAACCTTGGCTTGTGGGTGTGCGGAGACACACAGAAGAACACCGCCTGCAAGAGGGTTGAACTCGATGTGGTGAATAGGGTGCGACTCGGAGCTTGCGGCCGATGCCTTGGTCTCGTAGGGGTCGACGGTCCGAAATGCTCGCAACGTGGTCGGGGTCATGGAGGCGAAGTCGTGCAGCTTGATGGTGCAGTCTGTCGAAGCGGTCGCCAATCGTCCTCCTGCGGGGTCAAGCGAAACAGAGGTTACGCCGCGATCGTGGGTCTTTAGAACAAGCTCGTGTGATACGGGGTATTCATCCTCGTCGTCAGAGTCGTCAGAGTC